>CM076575.1:919529216-919668727 GCA_034641835.2 Pinus albicaulis | reverse complement strand
ATTTTGATCACAATGATTTATAATATGTTGTGAAGGCCAAAAAATATTGATTTATGTGCAAAATAACTAATTTATCTCACTGTATGGGCTTGCATTGTGCTTGGGATTCCATTTTAACATTGTTCAACACACAACTTCAACCTGAAATAGATACACTTTGAAATGATGTAGATGATATAAGCAATCATATGCATTCTTAACATAGCTTGTAATGGCCTTATTGAATCAAACCAAGTTAATTTGAATTGATTTTTATACTATAAAAAATGACATCAATGATAAATGTGATATTCCTCTTGTAGTATTTCTGCCAAACAAAAATATGCAATGGGCTTATTGAACCAAAGTTGTTGTGTTGCAGCAGTTCATTTCTTTCGAAAATTATCAGGATGAGAGACCTGAGAAAAGGAAGTTCAACTAACTGGTTACCTTGGGTCTTTAGCTAGTGGCAATTGTAGATACTTTCAAATCAAATCATAGAAGTACATATGTGTCTCAAGTAATTACTTTCGACTCAAGTTAATTGCAATTTTGTTGATCCTTAATTTTCATTTCCAACTTTAAAAGATATGCATAATGGTACCATGGAATGTGTTGAAAAATGACAACAAGAAAATCCTAAATTAAATTAAATTAGGAGAAAATCAAAATTATACATCACAAGACAACTTGAATGGTTTAACTAAGGTGTTATCAATTAGTTAGCTTAGTTAATTTTATTTGTGGCTTAACTTCAGTTGTGTATAGTGATTCCTAAATTTTAGGAGCCTAGGTTGAGTTTAATTTGAGTTATAACAATTTAATTCAGTTAAACTGAGTTAAGGTTAGTTAAACTAGCTCTAAATGTTGGAGGAACTAGTAGGAGGTCTAGCAATGGGGTGCAACTTCAATGTTCAACTAGTTAACTGATCAATAAGCTAATAATTAAATAATGCATGCATGAAATTTTAGTTACCCAGTTGAGATTGGAGTTCAAGGCATTCTAATATTAGTTGTATAATTATCCAAGTAGTACACGTGGTGCATGCAGTCAGATAAAGGCCTATAGGTATTACGCAATTTTCGATGGGGATTTCCCTAATTAATAGGGGGATAATTCCTTGAGAAATAGTGCAAGGAAATAGGAGCTTGGCAGGAGGAAAATTTGCTAAGTTTTTTCCAGAGTCAGTTTGTGAGGTAGCATAACAGCATGTTGAAGCCTTGGAATTCTGTTGCAATTATATGGGGGGAAACCACCCGATCTGGACCTTAGAGCAAGTCCTTTTCTATTTGGTATGGTGGCTTCGACTGGGGGTAAATGGACCAGTTTCCCAATAAGGATGATGAGGGTGTGTTTTGTTTATAACATGCAAATGGAAAATGATTTAATCTATCATATGCATTTAACTTAAATATCTATTCTACTATATACCCAAGAGTGTTCATTCCTTAATGCGATCTAAAAAGATATCTTCCAGCAATTGGTAATGAAGATTATTTAAAAGTTGAAAGAGATGAAAATTATGTAAAAGTAATTCTTTTGAAAAAATATTTTAATCAAAAGGATTGTGAAATATATATCGCATTCATATGTTTGATTATATATGAGATAGGTAATCATCAACAAATATCAGTACAAAAGTGCATTTAATATTCACTTTTGATAACAGCTTTCATATATAATACAAATAAAAATATGACTATTAATTCAAGAAGCAAAACTTAATATAACGTGTAAAAGTATCATATATACGAGGTTCTAATCATTCAAACCGACAGTAGTTTTCTACTCCTCTTCACTTTAAAGCAATTCAATGAGTACAATAGTGCAACTTCAGTTAAACAACTTCAATTTCAAAAAATAAAAAATTTCGTTCCATTAATTCATCAAGGCATTCACAAACTTACAAAAGTGCATTCTTTGCAAAAAAATTTTGACAAATTTTTGGACCCTTCTCTAAATGCATGAGAAGGGTTTAAATACTAAACTAAATATGTTTAAAATAGATTATTACATAAAAATTGGAGGAGGTTTAAAACAACCTTCCTCGTAACGAGTAAACTTAAACTACAATCTAGGAAATAAAAATAACAACATGCTTAAGTGGGTGATCCTCTTTGCGCATTTGATCTCTGAGGTGACAAATATCTACCATTGGCTTTAGCTGAGCTAGCTGTGTAATTCTGGATCTGACCTAGCCTTTAAATACTGCATTCGAAAGTGTTGAAGGCGATTTCTTTGTAGAATCAGTTAATGATTGTAGGGTCTGGCACTGATGATATGGTTTGATAAAAAAAATCCAGTAATTTTCTTGAACAAACTTAGTTATCTTTTTAATAGATTGTGTCTATATTTCTGCTCTTTCCTTCCACTGTGCTTCTAATGTTTTAAGCTATGGGAGTACTTCAGATGTAGCTTCTTTGATAAGTTCAGCTTTTAGAAGTTGTCCATTAACAAATTCGATGATTTCATTGGTCAAATTTGTTGCCTTTGACGTTTCCTTCCCTACATGTCTTAACTACATCTCCCAATATTTGAATATGATATCTTCGTGAAATTTATCAATCTTGGGGAGATCATATTTCTTTCCTTCATCAAACTCTTGCCATTGGATGAACTCAGAAATCTTCTTTTGGATCTTTTTGCATTTTATCCTCCTGTTAGCCACTTGTTGGATGAAAACCTTGCTTGTATCACAGTATGAACTTGTAACTTACATTTGATGACAAAAATATTCATGATGTTGTTTTAATTTTGTGTTCCATTCAAGTGCCTCTTTAATAAATTTCTCTGTTTGAGGCTGACTTTTCAATTTATCCATAGCTGCTTCTATCTTAGTTTACTTTTCTGAAATGTGTACCTGGTGTTGCAACTTTAATCTATCAAAGTAATTTTGGAATTGTGACATCTTCATTTTAATATGCTTACTGGAATTAAACTTTTCATGTTCTATTATTTTCTCCAACTCTTGAACTTTGTCTTCATGTTGTTTGAGAAGAAGCTTGACTTCTTCTGCTTTGTCAATGGTAACAGTTGCATATGCTCCAGCAAACTGTGATAGTCTAGTGAGATGTTCAGTAGGATTAGCACAAGAGTCCTTCCATACAACATCCAATGATTCATTGTCAAGGGCAGTTATTGATTCATCAATCCTTCTTCATTTTCTTATCTTAACTAAAGCTTTGTGGTTTGGGATGTACAAAAAATATAATGGAGGAATTTCCTCAATCTTCAAAATCATTTCCTGTGTTGGGTAGGCTGGGATAATCTCTTGATCCTGATCTTCTACTACCTGTTGTAGTGCCATTGCATTTTCCACTAAATTCTGGGTCTGCTTTGGAGTTTTGAAACTTGTTGATTCATCAACATTAGGCTTTGGTGGCGGTGGTGTTTCCAGTGCTTTAGAAAAATTCTCCCATTGTTTCTTTAAATCCTTTTCTTTAGGTTTCTCTGTCTACTTAGGTGTATTCTAGATATGTTGAACTTCTTTAGAAGATGATTAAGCTCCATTAATTTTTCCTTTATTTTACATCTCAATTCCTTTAATCACTTTCTCAATTATTTTCTTAGGACTCTCATTCCTGCTTTCAGATTCGCTGTCAGACTGATCTCAATTCTGAGAGTGGTGTTGTGATTGTTCTGACTCTTGATTTGATTTTCCCTTAGATTCATCTTCTGACATGTCCTTAGCCTCATCATCTAGAATAATGTTGGGAGTTGGCCTTTTGACATCTTCAATAAATAACAGGTCCAAAGGAACTATTTCTAGTCTCTTGCTTCTATATGCTTGAAAAGATTCAAATTCTTCTTTACTGAGTTTATTAGATGCAACTTTCAACACATCTGTAAACTTCTCTACACCTTCGAATAAATCTTCGAACATGTGCTTCTCATTCATGAAAGGTTTGAGTTTAATATTATTGGTAAAATTTTGAACCACATCATTAGGATCATATGGTCTCTTTGGCATCAAAGCCAACTTCAATGAAGTGATATTTGAAATCTCTTTGGATGCATGACCAATTTCAAAATGGGAAAAAGTGCCACATTGTACTGGGAAAGTAGGCTAGATATCTTTTTTGGAATCTTTGAGTTGTTTGGTCACACCGCTGACTAAAGTTCGATAAGAAATCTCTCTGGCTAAAAGCTTATCAGGAACATAATAAGGCAAAACATGGGGGGAAGAATAACTCCCAAAAAATTTGATATAAGTGAAATTTTCTTCAGCAAACCATCTAGAAATTGGTAAAATATATGTGCTAGCTTCCTTAGAAATCCTAGGGGCTCTTTCATTAAAGATGATCTGATGGATGGGCAACATAAATCCATTACAAATTTTATAGAAATGCAGATGAAACTAAGATTCCCATAGTTCCTTATGGTAAATATGAATTGGAGTGGGGTCTTGTCTTATCCATTTCCATCCCATGATAGGAAATCTTGAAAAAAAGAAAATTGCATCCATGATGTAAGCACTCATGTAGAAGGTAGGTATTGTCCTAGTGGAATATAATCTATTTTTCCTATAATCCATTATGGTTTTACCTAGATTATCAGACAAAATGGTTGCCCAATTCATAATAAAGTTATTGATGATTACGTCAAACAAAGGAACCCATTATATGGAAAACCTAGTGGTCTCTGGTTTAGCAAATAACCTACATAGCATTCCAGCTGCATAACAATAAGGGGAGGGTAATTTTGCTATCGAGTACATACCAAGTTTATCCCGCTTTAACTTGCCTTGGTCTTCTTTCCATCCCTTTATCAATTTCATGAGGTCTGTATTCTTCTTCGTAAAGCTTTGGACAAAAGCTTTATCATAATTATTCTACGGCATAGGCAAGTGATACATTATCCATAAATACGTTGCAGTGAACGAACCAATATTCTCCAGCTTAAAATTATTGAATGATCTGTCTACTATGTTAAGGTTGTCAATGACCCACTTTACCATATCTTTGTATGGTAAAATATTTATCCTTGTCGTTATCCTGTGAAGAAATGAACATGCAACTTCAAAGTAAGACGGGTCTGATGAAACTGTCCCATCTACTGTTATTGTTTTCACTAATTCTCTTGGTTGTTCTCCCTCAAACAGGTTGTACATTGCATCCCATGAAGAACTCCCACAATCCTTGTTGCACATTGTGTCTGAGAACAATGGAGGCATGTTTGTGTCTTTTGCAGCAGATGTGTGGAAAATTTCCATGCCTTTCTTTGTCATTCCAGTTATCCTTACTTTGTTAGGTGGTTTCCTAAATTCAGTGAAACGAGTGAATTTAGATCTGAGATGAATAGAGAGAAGGATAGAGAATAGAGTTAAAACATCATAATACAAATCCGATGCTCTAAATTTAAAACACGCTTCAAGTAGATATCAATGTTTTGAACCTTGCACCCATTAAATGCCATTAATAACCCATAACTCTTTCTATCAAATCTCTTACACACATTACACAATATGCCTAATCTAAAGATCTAAGTCATTAGATCTTATAACGGATTGATTAAATAAGAATCATTTCATGCACTTGAATACTAAGTGTTTATATCGCACATCGTAATTTTTAATAGATACCAATAGTTATGTTTTCGTCGTCGATGAATCTTGTGAAATGCGATCTGCGCAAATCGCACATCGCAAATTATTGTGGTGTATAAAACTTTTCATTTGGTTTCTCGTCGCGAAACGTGAAATGCACTAAAGACTCACTTGTTGCGCATTATCAGAATTTTGTATACTTTTAATTTTTCTTCGATTGTTTCTTCGGGTCCGACTCATCGCAAATTTTCCAAAATGTCATAAGTATGTTCTTTTTAAAAAAGGCGTGAAGCAATTTCTCTTTTAAAGGGATTTTTAATATTTTTCAATGGGGATTTTATATAATTCCAAAGAGTTTGAAGCACATGTCACAATTCGCAAATCTTATATGTGTTTTAACTTTATTGGATTGTAAGTTATGAGATTTGAGGTCAGTGCTTTGAAATCAAAGTGGAAAGGAGAAAGCCTTTATTCCTAAAGTTTTAAGACTTACGCTAAAATGAAATAGATCTTATAATTTCCATTTATTTTTTTAAACGGTCCCCATTTATATTAAAATAAATGGAGGGTGTTGTATAGTACAACAATTGGTGATTCACTTGGGAGAACCAGTTATCTCTGATTGTTTTTTTGAAATTTCTAAAACTTTTCAAAATAAAAATAGTTGCAGGAATGAATTTCAATACAAATAATATCTCACTAAGAAATAAATTCTCACTTGATCATAATCCATAATATTTCCTCTTTAAAAAAGAAAGTATGAATATCTATATCAGTCTTTACTAAGTTAAAAAATATGAAGTAGGTGGCTCATTCAGATTAGCTTTATAAATATATACTCTTTTATCACAGGTAGAGCCTGATCCAGTAGGCAATTTAATCTTTTGGCAGGGTTACCTTTTACCCATCAATGATTCATTGTCCCATCCATTTACTCTTACAATCTTTCAAAAATAAGTTCAATTTTATATACTTTATCTCTTTTGGAACTTGTTTTATTTTTTGTGGACATTTTCTATGTATTTTTAATCACTTAAAATTCATTGTCTTGGCTTGGCAACAAAATATTGACAATTCCATTCACCGGTTGTAATTAAACTGATCAAGATGGTTCTTGATGAGACCCCTTGCCCTTTGATATAATCTCAAGTCATTACCGTATTTTGGTAGGCAATATTGGTAATGTCAGTTTAACTATTTTCCTATGAACATGTTAAACAAGCTCTTGATGAGACTTATTATCTTCTAAGATTTTTAGCATAATTTTTTGAATTACTTTCTGAAAATTGAAAAGTTTGTTGGATGGGGTGAATCATTGGTCCTTTTGAGGATTCTGGATGATAATTTTAGAGTTTAATATTTCTTATCTATAAAAGAGTCCTTACTATGTTAAATATTTTTTTCTTGACTGATAATAGAGTATCCATACTTTATAAAAGTGATAGTTTATCAAAGAATAAATAACTTCAGTGAAATTACCTTTTTGAGAGAAATAAAATTTATTTGATATTCGAATCTTTCAATTGTTTCCTTAACAATTCTTATTTCTAGAAGAAATACAACAAAAAATATTTTTTTAAATGTTTATTTGAAAAGCCAAAAATAAATACCATTCAACTTTTACTTTCCTAAGAAAGAAAAGATAGTATAATATACAGGGAATATAAGGGGTTACCTCCTATGAAAAATATTTCTTTAAAATTTTCCCATTAATAGGAAAATAATCTCTTTTTCCTGATAGATCTTGTAATAAAAGCATTGATGGGCCTATTTCTTTTATGATTTGAAATAGTCATAGCCACAGTCTTTGGAATTTGATATGTTTACCTTTTTCCTTGTGTGCCTTATCCCATTTCAATACCATATCACCAATTTGAAATGTTTTTGGAGTGACAAAGTTGTATCAAATGAAGCTTTAATTAACCGTTGATTATGTGCATGAGAACTTTATCTTTTTCTCTTTCTACTTCAAGTTTAAGGATTTTAAATTGTCTTACTTGCAAAGAAGAAGAAGGTGATTCATCAATAAATTGGACCAAGGCAAGAGAAGGAATAACTACATTGGTAGGAAGAACAACTTCTTTCCCGTAAACAAGATTAAATGGAGAAGTGTCAATGGAGGCCTTCTGAGTTATTCGATCTGCCCAAAGAGAAAATGTTTATTATTTGTGCCAATTTCTTTGGTTCTGGTCAACAGTTCATTTAATGATTCCAATAAGGTTTTTATTTGTTGATTCTGCTAAAACATTTCCTTGAAGATAATAGTTAGCATAATATTTGAGTTTTAAACCTTTTTTAATAGAAAATTCTATCATAGTAGCTCCTGAGAAATAATATGCATTGTCAAACACCAAAGCAGTAGGTAAACCAAATCTAGTTATGATAAACTGATCAATGAACTCAATAATATTCCCAGAGTTGGCTACTTTTAGTGGAATTTTGTTCCACCCAATTAGTAAAATAATCGGTAGTTGTGAGGATGTATTTATGCTATTTGAAAGAGTTAGGAACGATCTCACTGATTATATATAATCCCCATTTCTCAAATGGTTATTCGATATTAACTGGTTGTAATGGAAAAGTTGGTTTCCTTTGTCTTCCAGATGCATTTTGACAAACTTTGCATTTCCTTGCATAATCAAGAGAATCTTTGAAAAGTTTTGGCCAATAGTAACCCACATGCAGGATTTTATGTGTTGTTGTATTCCCTCCAAAATGTCCTCTAGCTGGTCCATCGTGGAGTTCCTGCAAAACTCTCTCTACTTCAGTTTTCTCTAAGCATCTTAATAAAATGGAATCAAAGTTTCTTCTAGACAATACATTATTGATCATTTAGTATTGCTTAGCTTTCAATCTTAAGGCACACTTTGCTTTATAACATAGTTGTGTTGAGGCATATCCAATTTTCAAATAAAACTTGAGATTATCATATCGAGATTGAGCATCGTTGAAGCTTACCTCTGATACTTGTACATCATTACCTAAATATGCTTCTAATGATAAATAGGATGCTCCTGTTAGCATTCTCCAAAAACCTTGACCTCTAACAATCTTAGTAGGTCTAATTTCTACATCATATTCTTGTAAATCAGTAACCCAGTTAGCCCTTTTCTCTCCTAATTCTCTTTGCATCAATAATTGCCTTACTGCGGAGAATGGTACTATTATCTTGGTGTGAGTTTTGAGAAGAAATGGCCTAAAATTATTTATATATTTTAAGACAGAAAATGCTTGTTTCTCAACAGAAGAATAGTTTAGTTCTGAACCTTACAAACTGGAACTGAAAAATGATATTGGTGCTTCAATTTGTTGGTCATTAAGTTTTGCCAGGACGACAACATAAGATGTATTTGATGAGAATGTATATAAAGTGAAAGGATCAAGAAAATTGGGAGTAGTCAAGAATGGAGAATTGATAATAGATTGTTTGATTAAATCAAATTCTTCCCTTTCATTATGTCCCCACTTGAAGACCAAAATTTTCTTATTCATTTATTGTAAAGGTAAAACTATCTGTGAAAAGTCAAGGACAAATCTCTTTACAAAATTTATCTTTCCAAGAAATGACTACATGGTTTTCTTATTATGAGGGAAAGGAATTCTTTTAATCTCTTCGATTCTTTCAGGATCAATATAAATACATTTTTTCAACACAATGAATCCTAAAAGTTTTCCTTCATCTAAAGGAAAATATGAATTTTTTGGTTTGAGTGAAATTCCATAATTTTTACATTGCTCAAAGACTTGTTTTAGGTCATTCGCATGGTTGTTTGCTTGTCTAGAAAAGACTGTAATGTCATCTACATAAATAACCACTGATTTGTTAATGATTCCTCTAAAATCTGTGTCCATGGCTCTTTGAAAAGTGGCACCTACATTGATTAACCCGAATGACATCTTTTGATAGGCATAAGTTCCCCACTTAGTCTTGAATGTAGTCTTTAATCTGTCATTTGGATGTAACAGGATTTGGTTATATCCTGAAAACCCATCTAGAAAAGACATAAGTTCAGAAACAACTATAGTTTGAGGTACTTGTTCCATGGTTGGTAATGGAAAATTGTCTTTCTGACATGCTTTATTCAAATTTATAAAATCAACACAAATCCTAATGTCACCATTTTTCTTCCTTAAAAGAACCAAATTTGAAACCCATTTTGAAAATCTAACTGGAAAGATGATCTTATCTTTGAGGAGTTTATTCAACTCTGTTTTTAGTTTATTTTCAATATTAGGATGAATTTTCCTCAACTTTTGTTGTATTGGTTTCTCATCTGGAATCATAGGAATATTGTGTTGAATAACATAAGTGTCATATGTTTTAAGATCAGAGTAGTCCCAAGAAAAAACACTTTTGTAGGTCCTTAATAACTTGACAAATGATAGTATTTCTTCAGAAGATAGACCAAGACATAAATTGACATTTTGTGGTTTATCATCGGTTCCAATATTTACTAACTCAAATCTTAAAGTTGAACTTTGAGTTTTAGAATTAGTAACACTCTTAAACCTATCTTTTAAATCGTAAAGGTCTTATAATTTGAAAAATGACTTTAGTTTTGGATTTTTATCCTGTTCTTCCTTTATTTGAGTATGATGTTCATTTTCATCTAGAATTTGACTATCTTAAGATCCTTCACATGTAATGAAATCTATGATATCATAATCATGATTAAAGACTCTCCAATTAGTAATATTGTCAGGAACAGATGGTCTAAAAATCAATTCAATAGAAAACCTATTGGGACTAAATTCTTGAGATGAAATTAAAAGGTTGATGCTACATTAGCCAATAAATCTTCACTAGCATTTTGTATTATGGGTATATAGGAAATATTGAAAGCTAAGAAATGAGAAGTGAATTCCTGGACTAATGATTAATAATGTTTAAGATGTCCAAAATGACAATGGATAGTATTTCTTACTTTTTGACAATGATTTCTAAATCTCCCAGTACTTTCAAATATTTAATGTCCAGGTCAATTGTTGTGTACAAACCTTGAATTAATGCTTCATATTCTGCTATATTGTTTTTGCAATCGAATTCAAGTTTGCAGGCTAGAATGGTTTTTTCTCCTTCTGGGCTTATTAAAATACAGTCAGCTCCTGCACCATCTTCTGATTTAGAACCATCAAAATAAAGAATCCAAAATAAAGAATTAAATATTGGTTTATTTACCAACTTTTTACACTTAGAAGTATCTGTCTCGGAAAAAATTTCAATTTGAGAGATAATCACATTATCGAAAAAGGGTGATGGTTGGGCATTAATGTTTCCAAGAAATGATTCTGCCGAGTAATTTCCAATCATATTATTATTGAATTCTACTACCTTATTGATTCCTTCAAGATCAGTAACTGTATTTTTCATGGATTTCTCATGGTCAAATCGAATTTGGTTGGGTTTCCATTGTGGGGCAGCCACATATGTGACCAATCCCTTACGAAATATCCACGAAGTTTCTCAGACCAATCTCTGCTCAATACTAAATCATAAAATTTAGGAATATCAGCTACCAAATATCAACTATCTGGGCAACCTTAGGGTTTTATGACAATCTAATAGAAACATAATTTATTTCTCCTACAACCTCTACTTTTTTTCTATCAAGTTGTACTATATTAACAAGGTAACTATGAGGAGTTATGTTCAATTTAGCACATACTGATTTCAGCATGATATTAGAGGAAGCCCTTGAATCAATTAAGAAATTATGGACGTTCTTATTATAGATCTCATAGGTTAAGATAAATGGAGGAGTATGAGAGATGGATCGATCACCTATCATAATAATATTTGTGGAATCTATTTTAGTTGAAGGAGAAGGAGGTTTACCCATAATATTAACAGCTTGAACTACTATTGTAGCAGTTAAGGTTGGAGTAGGTACTACATTCAAATCTCTAAGTAAAATCTTATGTTGCTATTTTATTTTAGTAACTTCATGGATTGAAATGTTGGCCCTGATCTTTTTCATATCCTCAACTACATTATATTCAATGGTGTCAAAGACTACCATTGACTTTGATGTAGGTGGAACATCTAAAGTATCAGGGTTAGTTTGTGTAGTCTTAGATGTAGACTTCTTACTTATTGTTTTCTCTTTAGAAGGAGTTAAATTATTGTGTTTCTGATTAGGCTACGTTGCTTTAGTGGTATTCTTGCTTCTTCTACTAACGGGTAAATCTTCTTGTTGTTCATCATTTGGTAGGATGAAATCTCACATTCCATTTAGTTCAACTTATTCTTTGACTTCAGTTTATTATTCTTCTATTTTCTCTTCATTTGTGTCTTGATCAGACTCAACATTAGATATGATTTTGGGTAGCTAAGAATTAGAAGACTGATTTTTCTTGAAAGGCCTGAAAGTCTTCTTTGTACTGGAACTTTTAGCAACTTGTTTTTTAATATCTGCCATTTCATTTGTCACGGTATTTAAAACTTTTTGAAGACCTTCTACATCAAAAGGATCTTTTGGTGGCTTCTTCTTTGAATCATCTTTGAAGGATACTTTCTTTATTTCCTGTCTTCTTGAGAATTATTCTTTTTAAGGGCTATAATGTGTTTCTCTACAGACAAATATTCCTTCATATTTTCTTCCAACGTAGGTAACTTTTCTCTATCAACAAAAATGGCTATCTTATATGGGAGAGAAGAAATATACCACTCAATTTTAACCTCTGCACTAGGGACTGATGTATCAGGGATTTTATCGAGTAACTTATTAAATCTGGAATTGAAGTATTTTATATTCTCTCTTGTTTTAGCCTTTATATTTGATAAGTCATTGATAAGCGATGCAGTAGTTCTGTCATCTCCAAAATTAGCTAAAAATTGTTCTTCAAACATATTCTAGCTAGTTATAGAGCGAGCAGGTAATGAAAAATACCAGGATCCTGCAGATCCTGTGAGAGTATATTGAAATAGTCTAACTACACATCCTTCTTTAGTTACATCTTTTAAATTGATGGCTAACATATAATTATGGATATGCTTTTCAACTAGAAGAACATCATCAGGATTGAATTTAAGTATCCATATTTCAGGGTATTTTGGAAGAGGATGAAGAGGAACAGGCATTTGTATAACACCTGGATTGTTCCATGGTTGTACATTTTGTGGAGGTTGTTGGCCTGCCATTGGACCTTGGGTGGAGATGATAAGTGAAGTTTGAGTTGAAGAAGAGGCAGGATGAGTGCTAGAACTATTTTTAGGAGTAGTAGTTTGAATACTGGAACTAGTTAAATAACACTGATTGTTGGAATAGAAGTTTTGGAAGTGATTGGAGGTAATGGAGGTGAATGGGGTGGATTATTGGATAAGACCTCGCTGGTGGTTGTCGCTGCTTTAGTATTCTTTGTTTTCCTTCAATAAGTATCAATAGGAAATTCAAAAGGAGGGATTCATGTCTTCTGAGTTTCTGGTCAAGTTGATATTCGTCTAGGTTGTAAAGAAGATGAAACACTAATTTTAGATGTTTGAGAAGTTTCAAGATTTTCAGAAGAAATAGATACTCTCTCTAAATTTTCTATCAAAGACTGAACTTCTAGGGAATTTTGGTGAAAATATAGAGATAATATTGGTTGAGTTTCACTAGGAGACTTATGAGAGGGATGCTCAGCTTCAGATCTTAAGGATTTAGATCTAGCTAATGTTCTAGAAGTTGAAGGAGATCTAGAGGGAGATAGACTCTTAGATTGGATTTTATATTGATCAGACCTTCTTTCCATTCACAATTGGCCCTCCTTATAGTGCCCAAATGTTGAAGCCTTGGAATTCCGTTTCAACAACATAGGGGAAACCCACCTGGTCCAGACCTTAGAGAAAGTCATTTTTCATTTGGTATGGTGGCTCCAACTGGGGGTAAAGGGAACAGTTTCCAAATAAGGATGATGAGGTTGTGTTTTTTTTATAACATGCAAATGGAAAATGATTTAATCTATCATATGCATTTAAATTAAATATTTATTCTACTATATACCTGAGAGTTTTCATTCCTTAATGTGATCTAGAAATATATCTTTCAACAATTGGTAATGAAGATTATTCAAAAGTTGAAAGAGATGAAAATTATGTAAAAGTAATTATTTTGACAAAATAGTTTAATCAAAAGAATTGTGAAATATATATCGCATTCATATGCTTGATTATATATGAGATAAGTAATCATAAAAAAAATATTAGTACAGAAGTGCATTTAACATTCACTTATGATAACAACTTTCATATATAATATAGATAAAAAGATGACTGTCAATTGAAGAAGCAAAACATAATATAACGTGTAAAAGTACCACATATATGAAGTTCTACTCATTCAAACTAACAATATTTTTCTTCTTCTCTTCACTTTAAAGCAATTCAATGAGTACAATAGTGCAACTTCAGTTAAATTGCTTCAATGTCAAAAGATAACAGATTTTGTTCCATTAATTCATCAAGGCATTCACAAGCTTACAGATGTGCATTCTTTGCAAATGTTTTTGACAAATTTTTGGACCCTTCTCTAAATGCATGAGAAAGGTTTAAATACTAAACTAAATATGTTTAAAATATATTATTACATAAAAATTGGAGGAGGTTTCAAACAAACTTCCTCGTAATGAGTAAACTTAAACTACAATCTAGGAAATAAAAATAACTCCATGATTAGGTGGCCTGATCCTCTTTGCACATTTGATCTCTGAGGTGACAAATATCTACCATTGGCTTTAGCTGAGCTAGCTGTGTAATCCCGGATCTAAACTCGCCTTTAAACTCTGCATTTAAAAGTGTTGGCAATGATTTCTTTGTAGAATCAGTTAATGATTGTAGGGTCCGGCACTGATGATATAGTTTGAGAAGAAAATTCCAGTAATTTTCCTGATCAAACCTAGTTATCTTTTTAATAGATTATGCTTGTATTTTTGTGCTTTCCTTCCAATGTGCTTCTAATGGTTTAAGCTATGGGAGTACTTTGGATGGAGCTTCTTTGATGAGTTTAGCTTTTAGAAGTTATCCATTAATAGATTCGATGATTTCATTGGACAAATTTTCTACCTTTGATGTTGCCTTCCCTGCCTGTCTTAACTGCATCTCCCAATCTTTGAATATGATATCTTTGTGAAATTTATCAATCTTGGGGAGATCAAATTTATTTCCTTCATTAGACTCTTGCCATTGGATGAACTCAGAAATATTATTTTGGATTTTTTCGCATTCTAGCCTCCTGTTAGCCACTTTTTGGATGAAAATCTTGCTTGTATTACAGTATGAACTTGCAAATGACATTTGATGAAAAAAAATCTTCTTTCTGCTTTGTCAATGGTAGTAGTTTCATATGCTACAACAAACTGCGATAGTTTAGTGAGATGTTCAGTAGGATTAGCATGAGAGTCCTTCCATACAACATCCACTGATTCATTGTCAAGAGTAGTTACTGATTCATCAATCCTTCTTCTCTTTCTTCTCTTAACTACAACTTTGTGGGCTCGGCTGTAGAAAAATCTAATGGATGAATTTCCTCAACGTTAAAAATGATTTCCTGCGTTGGGTAGGCCGGTATAACCTCTTGATCCTACTTCTCTGGTACCTGTTGTAGTGGCATTGCAGTTTCCACTAAATTTTGGGTCTCCTCTGGAGTTTGGAAACTTGTTGATTCATCAGCATTAGGTTTTGTTGGTGGTGGTGTTTATAGTGCTTTAGAAAACTTCTCCTATACTTTCTTTAAATCCTTTTCTTGAGTTTTCTCTGTTTTCTTAGGTGTATTCTGTATATTTTGAACTTATTTAGAAGATGATTCAGCTCCATTAATTTCTCCTTCAGTTTTCATCTCAAATCCTTTAATCACGTTCTCAATTATTTTCTCAAGACTCTCATTCCTTCTTTCAGATTCATTGTCAGAATGCTCTGAATTCTGAGAGTGGTGTTGTGATTATTCTGACTCTTGATTTTATTTTTCTTGAGATTCATCTTCTGACATGTCCTTAGCCTCATCATCTAGACTAATTTTGGGAGTTGGCCTTTTGACATATTCAATAAATAACAGGTCCAAAGGAACTGTTTCTAGTCTCTTGCTTCTATATGCTTGAAAAGCTTTGAAGTCTTCTGTATTGAGTTTATTAGATGCAATTTTCAACACATCTGTAAACTTCTCTACACATTCAAATAAATCATCGAATATTTCCTTCTCATTCATGAAAGGTTTGAGTTTAAGATTATTGGTAAAATTTTGAACTACGTCATTAGGATTATATGGTCTCTTTGGCATCAAATCCAGCTTCAATGAAGTGATATTTGATATCTCTTTCGCTACATGACCAATTTCAAAAAGGGAAAAAGTGCCACACTATACTGGGAAATTCGGCCAGATATCTTTTTTGGAATCTATGAGTTGTTTGGTAACGCTTCTGACTAAAGTTTGATAGGAAATATCTCTAGCTAAAAGCTTATCATGAACATAATAAGGAAAAATATGGGGGAATAATAACTCCCAAAAACTTTGATATAAGTGAAATTTTCTTCAGGAAACTATCTAGCAACTGGTATAATATATGTGCTAGCTTCCTTAGAAATCCTAGGGGCTCTTTCATTAAAGATGATCTGATGGATGGGCAACATAAATCCATTACAAATTTTATAGAAATTCATATGAAACTCAAATTCCCACAATTATTTATGATAAATATAAATTGGAGTGGGGTCCTAGCTTGTCCATTCCCATCCCATGATAGGAAAACTTGAACAAAATAAAATTTCATCCATGATGTAAGCACTCATGTATAAGGGAGGTATTTTCCTAGTGGAATAGACTCTATTTGTCCTATATTCCATAATGGTTTTAAACAAATTATCAGACAAAATGGTTGCCCAATTCATAATAAATGAATTTACTATTGCGCCAATCAAAGGAACCCATTCTATGGAAAATCTAGTGGTGTTTGGTTTACAAAATATCCTATATAACATTACAGCTGCATAACAATAAGGGGAGGGTAAATGTGATATCAGGTACATACCAAGTTTATACCTCTTTAGCTTGCCTTGGTCTTCTTTCCATCACTTTATCACTTTCATGAGGTTTGTATTCTTCTTCGTAAAGCTTTGGAGAAAATATTTATAATATTTCTTCTACAGCATAGGCAAGTGAGACATTATCCGTAAATCCTCTGCAGTGAATGAACCAATATTCTTCAGCTTAGAATTCTTGAATAATCTGTCTGGTATGTTAAGGTTGTCAATGACCCACTTTAACATATCTGTGTATGGTAAAATCTTCGGCCTCATCGCTATTCTGTGAATAAAGGAACATGCAACTTCAAAGTAAGACGGGTCTGATGAAACTGCCCCATCTGCTATTACTATTTTCACTAATTCTCTTGTTTGTTCTCCCTCAAACAGGTTGTACATTTCATCCCATGAAGAACTCCCAAAATTCTTGTTGCACATTGTGTCTGAGAAAAATGGAGGCATGTCTGTGTCTTCTGCAGCAGATGTTTGGGAAATTTCCTTTCCTTTCTTTGTCATTCCAGTTATTCTTACTTCGTTAGGTGGTTTCCTGAATTCAGGTGAAACGAGTAAATTTAAATTTGAGATGAATAGAGAGAAGGATAGAGAATAGAGTTAAAATATCATAATCAAAATCCGACACTCTAAATTTAAAACACACTTCAAGTAGATATCAATATTTTGAACCTTGCACCCATTAAATGTTGTTAATAACCCATATCTCTTTCTATCAAATCTCTTACACACCTTACACAATATGTCTAATCTAACGATATAAGTCATTAGATCTTATAAAGGATTTATTAAATAAGAATCATTTCATGCACTTGAATACTAGGTGTTTATATCGCATATCACAACTTTTAACATATACCAATAGTTATGTTTTTACCACCGATGAATCTTATGAAATGTGATGTGCGCAAATCGCACATCGCAACTTATTGCAGTGTATAAAACTTTTCATTTGGTTTCTCGTCACGCAACTCGAAATGTGCTAAAGACTCATGTTGTTGCGCTGTATCAGACTTTTATATACTTTTAATTGTTCTTTTATTGTTTCTTCGAGTCCTACTCATTGCAAATTTTCTGAAATGTTATAAGTTTGTTCATTTTAGAAAAGGTGCGACATGATTTCTCTTTTCAAGGGATTTTTAATCTTTTTCAACGAAGATTTTATATAATTCCAAAATTTTTGAAGCGCATACCGCAATTCACAAATCTTATATGTGTTTTAACTTTATTGGCTTGTAAGTTATGTGATTTGCGGTAAGTGCTTTGAAATCAAAGTGGAAAGGAGAAAGACTTTATTCCTAAAGTTTTAAGACTTACGCTAAAATGAAATAAAGCTTATAATTTCTATTTATTTTATTAAAGGGTCCCCATTTATATTAAAATAAATGAGGGGTGTTGTATAGTACAACAGGACCCAAACTCTAGGTTGGGGGATATGCAACTGATGGTCCTAGCCTCTTGGATGACCAATGAAGAAGCCAGGGCAGAGGAGGTCAAAAAGGTGATCAAGAGAGAAGGAAAAGAGCCTCTCAAAATTAGGGCAGAGCTAGTTAGCCCTATATGGGTCATAAATAACCAAAAAATGATAGGCAATGATGGAAACCTTGCAGAAAAAATATATCTCATCACCCAAGCACAATGAATTACACATTATGATGATATCTCCAGACTGCTGGGAGAAGAGTGTGTGATGGCATGTCAGAGAATATGGAATTTCCTCCTACTTAGCCTAAGAAACTTGGAGTCCATACTCCAAACAGATTGAGAGATGCCCTATAAAGAGAACCTTTGTACAAAATGGGCATCTAAACAATGAAGGTCAAATGGCTTGGATTAAAACTTAGTCCAAATTTCCTTCTGGGAATGAGCAAAGGAAAATATGAAAATGAGGAGGAAAAGGAATGGGAGGAAGCATAAATAATGCAGGGTTTTACCCACCTGAGGGGAATCCTTCAATGATACATTAATATTTCAAAGAGACCACAAGGATTCTAAACAAAATCAAGAAAGGGGACTGATTTTCTCATAGGATGAGAAACCATTTGGTAGGGGGGTGATGATGAGCACCATAATTAGGTACATTCTAAGGGGTTAATTATCACATTTTTAGCTTAATTATTCTCTCTTTCACACATTTAATTGCATTTTGTCATATTTTGTTTTGTGAGAATGGTGTATTAAGGGTTGTCATGATTTGAGGCCTAATGTGTTTTAAATGCAGGAAAATCAAGGGAATAATGCCATTTTTAGAAATATTGCATAATCAGGGCTCACAGTAGAGAACAAGGAGTGATTGTAGGAGGGTTGACCACCTTCTTAACTCCTAAAGGAAACTAATATCTCCTCAATATTCTCCTCCAGTATCTCACAATCAAAGGCAACCAAGTAAGTGAAAGATCAATAGAGCCAAGCTCCACTTCTCTCAAGTCCCAAGGGAATAAAGTCCTATTTTTTAGGGAGTTGTTGGTAGCTATCATCTAGCATAAATAGGTTAGTGAAATAGCTCACTAGGATTCTAATTTTGGATGTATATATAGCACTCTTGGATTTTTTATTATACATTTATGACTTTCATATGTTATGTACATGACTGGTTATGAAATAAATGAGCATTTGGTTTCTTCTTCACTAAGTTAGTTTGAGGGAGATGAGGTTGTGGGTTAGGGCCCAATCCATTGGCCTCAGTCTCTCTTATGTATTTTTGTTTTATTTTCTATTACAGTAGTTAGTTTCTTCCATTTCATGTGTAGCATCATATAAAGCCTTAAAACTGTGTGCTAATCCTCTCTCTCACCTCTTCCATTAGAGCTTGAGGAGGAAGGTCTTCCACCATAGACCAAAATGTATTTTTAGTTTATGATTTCTTGGAAAATTTTGATAGTTTACTTTGCTTACCATGAACATTTTGTTGATGTAGAGGTAGATTATTGTTTTAGTTGCATAGGTATGTTTATTTTAATTCAACTCATCTTTTCCACCATTTTTATGATAAGTTTGTCAATGATGAATGCATGAAAATGTAGTTTTATTGAAGTTTTGAATAGAGCATCAGAGGAGGACCCCTTCAACACCATATTCTTCAATCTTCACCCTTCATCAAACACCTCCCATCCAAGTCACCTACAACCCTCTTTTTGGAGGTCACCACCACATCACCAAGAGCCACCTTGAGGGTGCAAGATAGGCTTTGTGAATATTTATGGTATTGGACAAGGTGTTGGATACCCTTAATATACCTAGATACACCTTCAACCCACCTATCCTAACCATTTCCTCACCATTTCTAGCCTCAAAATCCACTTGTAATGTTTCCAGTAGCTTTTCAGGACATCATATAGCACTACAATAAATCATGTAGCAGCTTCCTGTAGCAGTGCCAAACACTCTCTCCTTTAGCCCAAACCATTATTCCACCTCATCTAAGCCTAGCCAAGCCACCAATATACCTTCAGCTCTGAACCTTGGGTCCAAGGACCCTCTTTGACCACCTAGGCGCCTCCTTATTTTTCTTCAAAACAAAGTCATTTTGAAGTGTGATTAGTTCATTACTAGATGCATCATTAAAAACAATAGTTAAGCATAAGTTATATAGGATTTAGTTAGTCATTTGATTCAGTATGTGTGCTCTAGATTAGTTTCCTTTTCTGTAATTGAATTCAACAATCTAGATTAAGAATTCCACTTAGTGTAATTTCCTTTCTTGCATTAACATAAGTGTGAACTTATCTTTCTTGCAATTAGCTAGATGAATCGGTGTGATCTAGAGTATTTTATTTCCTTGTTGATATTTTAATGGTCATGATTTATTTCTAGTCTTATATTACATTTAGAAGTGTGATAGACTTCCTTTCCTAGAAGTAACCCTAGCAGTAGCACCTCATTGTACAACTTAGATGAGGATGGCATGAGTAGAACTCATCTAGTGTGCATATAGCATTGTCACCTCCAAGTTTGTATGAACCCAAGGTTGATAAAGTAAAGTTCAGTATCCTCTAGAAGTTGTAGCACTCATGGTGCAATACCAGGGCTCACCACTAACCTCCAAGATTTCTACAACCATACATTCAATCTCACTCTTTTGGGGATAAGGATATGTGTAAGGCCTGATGTTTGGAGAAACACTTCTTGGAATCAAATGAATATCATGATCATCATCATGAATGGGTGGGAGGCCTGTCTCAAACACCCTTGAATGATTCTCCAAGGATTTTTGGAGATATGGAGAAATAGATGATTTCGATGTTTGAAACTCTAGTGAGCATAATTGTGCAATCATGCCTCGTTGTTCTTTCTTCATGAGATTTTTCATGACATTAGAGCTTATTATATTTCATGGTTTCCCTGTGATACCCCTTAAATCAACTTCCTTTCCTTCCCAAAAATAATTCAAGAAAATTAAAAGTTATCGTCCCCAAAGATTGAAACCATTGGAATAATAGTACAACATCAATAGCACCCATTGGAATGGAAAGAATTGGACCATTAAATACATATTCCCCCATGGTTATATTGATATTATGGCACTTTCCATAGAAATTTATAGTTCCTCCATTTTCAACCATCACTTGACACTCTGGTGTTGGATATAGGAAGAAATTCAATTTCTTTTGCTATTTTACATTGAAAAAAATTATGGATACTACTCGAATCAATCAACATTATTACATTTTTCTTCTTGATATATCCATCTATCTTGAGATTTTGAGGAGTCGTCATTCCTGCCAATGCATTACAAGATATGGTCAGATTCATTTCTTCCTTCTCTGGGGTTGGTTCCTAGTGTATATCCTCCTATTTCGATGTTTCTTTTTCCTTTTCTTCTTCCTCTTCACAATCTATGTAAAATAATTTCTTCTCAGTGCACTTATGAATTTTAGTGTATTTTCTATCACAACTATAAAAAATACATTTTTCTCTTTTTTACTCCAATTTTGTGGTGTCAACCTTTAATGCTATGGAAGGCTAGGAGCAAAAACACTTCCATATTTATAGTTGTGAGTGGTATACTTCCTTTTTTCTATCATTTTGGTTTCACATTTTCTTGCCACCCTGAATGCCTTCTTCAATGAATCATGTTCCCAAAGGCTAACCTCATGTTGGATTTTATCCTTTAAAGTCCCTATGAATACATCAATCATATGATCTTCTGGAATATTTTCTAACTTTTTTTACCCTTCTATTCAATTTTGGAAGCCCTCAATGTGCTCCTCCATTGAACCCTTTTGTTTGAGATTCATCAATTGGCTAAAGAATGTGTTTCTCTTTGTACCCTCATAATGTGTAATCATTTCTTCTGTAAAAATTAACTAAGTGAAAAGTTTTTTACGAGAACAAATCCATCGATACCATACAAATTGATTGGGTTCAAAATATAAAGCTACAATGCATACCTTTCGTGAGTGCTGCACATCTGGAGATCAAAATATTGCTCCATTTGTAGTATCCATGTTACCATATCCTTGCCATCAAACTTCCTCATATCTATCTTTTGAATTTCGTTGTTATTAAACCCAATATTGGAGTCTCTAAAATCATAATTCAAATTCCTTTTCTCATCATTGTAGGTTTTAACCCTGTATAGAAATTACTTGCAAACAAATTCTTTAAAAAAAAAAAATTTGGCAAGAACATAAACATAAAACACAAATTTCCATTAGATCCAAAAAATGGGACTATCAGAATGATTTTTCATTATGTTTCTTTCAATGTTACAATACATTTATATACATGTCGAAGCATTCATAAACCCTGGATTAGAACATAGTCATAGTTCCCTTGACTAGATCTACAAAATACCATGGACAGAAAACCATCATGCCCAAAACCATGTGAAAAACTCATGCACAAAACCGTAGGTAGGTACTCCCACCTAATATAGGGTCTAAAAAAAAATTCTTGGGGCACTGCCATGAACCCCGTGCAGGGGGAGAACACCCCCTGTGACTCCCCTGCTACGCCCATCGCAACGAACAAGGGGGGTTGTCACTCCCCCCACCCCATGCATGTGAGTAGTCGTGAAAATAATATAACAAACACCCAACACTCATCATGATTTTCATGGATTTCCTTGTCACCACCGGAAAACCTTTCTTGCCACAACTTTTTCAAACCTTCCATGTCTTCTTTCAAACCATCAGTATTTGCTTAAATTCCATCCTTCAAATATTCCATGTCTACTTTTAAACCATCCATTTCCCTTTTATTTCATCTTTCATTAATCTTTGTGAGAGCAAAATTTGTTGCACTTGGTATTGTAATTTTGATATATCATGTTGCAATTTGTCCTCTTCATACGTCATGGTAGATTTTTTCAAGGGCTTAATGGGTGTAGAATTATTTTGTTTTGGAGCCATTTTAGAACCAAATACTTATATTTTTGCTTCAATATTCCCCTTGAATCACTTTAAACTGATTTTTCAAACAAACGTTATGAAAATTTTAAAAAATACACACCTTTTTCTTGGTTTTTTGGAGCTCAATATTGAAATTTTTTTATCTCTGTAATTTTAGATTTCCAATGTTTGAAATTAGTTTCTGTGGTAGCACTCTTAGTCTTATTTCTAATTCGATAAGTGAGACCAATATTGGATTCTTCAATATAGATTTATGCCAAATCTCCCACGATGACTTGATTATGGACTCGCTCAGTATAATGAAGTTGTACAAGATGCCACATGTCATTGTTTCAACATCTGGCCCTGAAATTGGTACAAGACAAACTACAGTCAGTCCATATTTTACAGAATTTAAATATAATACCTGAAATTAAAGTTATTACGATTTTCCCTAGGTCACCTCTTTGAGATGGAATTATGGAGCCTGTAAAAACCCTAATTTCCTCGGATCATATCTCTAAAAATATAGCGAAAAAATATCTAAAATTCGTACAAAAATTTCACCAACATCTCGGCTCCAAGTAATTGAAATTTTAGCTTTTGAAGCATCATATAAAAAAATTTATAGCGAAAATTCCACAATGAACTGTTTGAAGCAACAAAACACTAGAATCCAAAGCTCTAATACCAAAAGTTATACAATCATCTCACAAAATAGAGAAAATATAGATCAATGACTTGAGAAATAGCCTCTTTGAGGGGGAAACCTACTTTACATTACATAAATGAACAATTATTAGATGATAAAAATGACAATGCCTCCTTTGTATATGTAGGAGTCTAATGGATCACAATATAATCGAAGCCTACATAACAATAATAATGTAAAGGCAAAACAATAACAATAGTGGGGGCTACATGGGCACACAAATAACAATAAGGGGGATACACTAAAAATAACAATAATGGGGCTACACTATTATTATAGGGACCTAACATTCAACCTGTTAAAATTTGAAGGAAGGGAGAATACACGAGGTTACAAATATACTAGAAGTGATGACTCCTTCCACTTGGAAACCAACAAATGTGAAACACAATTGGTTCTTCGATACCATATCCACGTTGATTAATGTTGGTAATAAAAATAAAAGACAGAAGATAACATTGCACGGATGATGGAAAATTGCACATAATCTTAGCATGCACGGGTACACGTTTATCATAGCAGTGATAAGGAATAGTGTATAGCAAAAGGATGATTTCGATTTAGGTACCACTTATCTAATAGGCCACTTAGAAAAATGAGAAGGCCTACCTTCTCCTCCTATTGATGCCTCCATGGATAGGCTTGCTCTTATTATAGGTTCTCTTTCTATTGTCTTGTTTGTTCCATTGTTGCAATTTGATTCATATGGTTTTGGTGCATGTTTTTCTTACTTTTTTTTCTTATTATTTCATGCAGAATATTTTAGGGCATGAAGATAGTAGTTGCACACCTGCCTGCTAGATCCATATCCAGTAAAATCTTTACAAGGATATCGAGTTAGTTTCTTTACAAGGGAAAAAATCCATGCTATTCCATCTCTAGTTTAGAAAATTTTCACCCTTGCTTTGAAAATAATTTTAACTTTTGTTACATCTATTCCTGCACTTTCACCCATGTAGAATAGTATGGAATTATTGATTATGATATGAAGGCTTCTAATATTGGTAACCTCTAGAATATTTGTGTAATTTTTGCATTGAAATTGGAAAGTTGGGTACTCGTGAAAATGAGAGATTTATTTTCATATATGTTTTTTAAATGCACAATTTCAAATAATATGTGGTCTACTTTCTATGCATGATCATATATATGGGGAATGTTGTTTGGAGTGATAAATGAGGGTATAGATAATAGTTAATAACATTTGAATCTAAATGAGTATGAATTTAAATACTTGTTAATTGATTTTTGTGGGCCAAAATGCAATGTTGCTCAAAAGCCCCTTTTTTGTTTAGGTAGTCATCACCCAGTTGCATACATGCATACTAGTATGGAATTATTGATTATGATATGAGGGCTTATAATATTGGTAACCTATGGAATGTTTGTGGAAATTTGACATTAAAATTGGAAATTTGGGTATAGGTGAAAAGGAGATATTCATTTTCATATATGATTTTTGAATGCACAATTTCAAATAATGTGTGGTCTACCAATCAATTGCAGGTGACAACAATGGACGTAATATATAGAGAGGCCAATAATGGTGTAGTTAAAATGGTATGATAAAGTGATGCATTTTCCATGTAATTTGATCTTGAAGCAAAAGATTATGGTCCATTACTAAAAGGTGAAGTCCACAATGAAAACTTGGACATGCAACTCTAGAAGCACATTATACCCCATGTTTATTTATATTTTCCATTTGAGTTTCTAGTACTCCTGAATCATGTAATGTACAATGCCATTGAGTTACACAACTACACAAGACATAGTAGGTAGTGAGAATGTAAATAAATAACAAATTTTAGGCCTCTTTCAAGTAAATATATATAAAATGCATTTGTTGAAGAGTTTTCAAGAAACAATGATTGCATGAAGAAAATTTTACAAATCTTCTAAAGGTAGTGAGGAATTCCTCCTCTAAAACTTTAATTACAAGAAATATGGTTATTTATTTTAATGAGGAATTCCATTCTTTATTTATTCTCATTGATAAACAATAGGTAAAAACTTTTAGGAACAAAATTCATAGTTGAGCTTGTCTTCTTTGAATTCCACTTCTCTAGAATTCAAATTGAAATCATTATTTAAAATCTATGTACAGATAGTGGCCCTGCATTTAGAGGAAACTTTTTTCTGCTATTTAACAGACTAATTGTCTCATAGGTGGATAGTGTACTTCTGTAGTTATCTTTTAAACAAAAATGATCTATTTTTTTCCATTTTAAGAACATAATTAATTGATATATCAAGAAAAGTGCATAGCTTATGTTTGAACTTTATCATATTTTCCTTTTCCATCTAATGCAGAGAGATGGGCATACTATTCAAATATTTTAAGAAATATAGTACCAATTATAAATAGGTGTTAATCTATGCTTTGCGCAAAATTTTTATTGAGTGAAATAATTAAAGGGAGTCTGTAAGAAAATAGGAAGATTTCGAGGAAAATTACAATAATTGGCCACCAGTATTTGAACCAGGTTTCATTATCATTTTATTGGCCCAGGGACTTTGCTTAAGATCCTTTATTGGTGCTTTTAACAAAAGAAGTGCAATTGTTATTGAGCTGAACTTGAGTGCATATATTCAACATATCTTTTTCATGCTTTTCACATGAGTCTTATCTTTGACATGCACAAGGAAATTTCTCTAGCTTACTTACAGGCACTTTTCTGAGTTGATTTAAGGCATCTAGGTTTAGGGTTTTGATAGGTATTATATTTGTAGTAGACCTACGCGTTGAATTAGAGGAAAGTGATTTTTCTTACTATTGTTACTACTTCCCATATGGTTCATAAGATTGATGGGGAATTTTGAAGTCTAAAATGGGCATCCTAAGGAAATTATAAAATAATAGTGGAAATAATAAAATAATATTAGATTACATCATCAAATTTTAGAGTGCAAAAAGAAAAAAAAAACCACTTTTTCAACTCATATTTTTAACTTATCTCCCTATGAGTTTATTCAAATTTCGAGTGGAAACACTCATTAGATAAAGAATTTGATTCCTCATTCAAGGAGTACCCATGTTGCATGCTTTCTATGGACTATCACACGAAAAACGATAAATACATGAAAAACATGATTTCAATTACATTTTTTCATGCATTTCTCATTCTTCATGTAGCAAGGTCCATCGAAAGCATGCAAAATTTACCTTTTTACCCCAAAAATGGTGAATCATCCTCCATGGTTGAAATCATCATCTTGAATCCTATTGGTTCTTATAAATTTTATTTTAGTTGTACATTTTTCTTAGGAGGCCCATTTCAGACCTCAAAAGTTCTCTAATGACTTTCATACTTGCATACATATCTTGCAAATGCATTTTTAAATTAACTACTTCCTCCCCCCCCCCCCCCCCACACCCTTAAATTTATTCTGTAAATATAGGTAACACTTCTCATAGTGTGACTTTAAAATTTCAATGAATGAATGAGGCATGCATAATTGTTCGTTGGTACCCATTGGAAGAACATGTTTAAATTTTGAAATTTTATATACTTATAACTTTTATGAATGTTGAATCCTTTTTCAGCAGTGGAGGAGCAATCCAAAAACAAACATTAATTATGCTAAATTAAGCCAAAAAAAAAAGCTCGGGTTGGAGCTGGTTAGAACATTGGATGGATGCAAAGCCTTGGGAGAATAGACTCATGAAACAAACCCAAATGGATTCTTATGAAATTCAGTCTCTCAAAAGCTTTGACGGTGCTGGAGAGAATATGAGGAAATCACTTGAACCTCACAAAAACAACATTAGTGTTCGTATTGTTGTAAAACCACCTTAAGGAGTTTTTTGATGAACAATGTTATAATCAATTCTTTTAAATTTTTACTCAAATTTTTATGTTTCTGTGTATTATTAACCAAATTTACTGTAATTTTTATTGTAAACATTCTAGCAAAGTCATGGCATGCATCCATAGTATATAGGTCCCATCGTTCATGGAGGAGTGCAATCTCTTTAGGTACGTTGCTCATTCACATGTAGATGAAATATGACACTTTGTTCCACTCTGGCCCAAAAATGCAACACTCTAATAATTTCCTATTGATGTCTTTATAAAATTAGTATCATTATCCATTATTATTTAGTCACTTTTATCGATCACAAAGAGGTCATTCTTTTTATTCTCTTTGGTATTCATTCTAGTATAGATCTTTCTATGTATGATCATATATATGGGGCATGCAGTTTGGACTAATATGTGAGGGTATAGAGAATAGTTAATAACATTTGAATCTAAATGAGTGTGAGTTGAAATAATTGTTAACTATTTTTGTGGGCCAAAATGCAATGTTGCTCAAAAGCCCCCTTTTTTTAGAAAATCATCATAAAAATGATTCAATATAAAACAATTCTATCATTAATTCAAACTACATTAAAATCATCATCATCATCTGTTTTTTGTCTAGGGGTTCACAACTTTGATCTTCTAAAAAAATTAGTCCTCTATGATGTATATGTTTACATTGTTCAAGTTAGTCCTCTATGATGAATCTGTTTACACTATTCAAATAATCGGTTTCAGCTTATTGAAAAAAACCTAACAAATCTCTTGCATTGGAATTGAACCATGAAAATAATGGAAATTCTAGTATGCATGTATATTCTCAAATATTTAGTGCTATTTAGCACAATCTTAAACTGGTTTATGACAATGCTAATGAAAATTTACGGTTTAATTGTAATAATTAAGGTTTCCTTGTCATATCAATTTCCAGATATCATAATGTGATACATTTCTAAATAAAAAAATGAGTCAAAAAAGAGACCAACATGCAACCAAGAAAGGTTGTTGTGTAGGCTTTTCATTATGGGAGATGGTTGTGCAATGGAGGGAATATCAAATGCATGGGAAGCTCAACAAGGTCACACTCACGTTGATCTATGATGACAACCATAATATAGTTGATGGAGATACTAGTCTTGTATTTTCTAAATACATTTTTGGCCGCTTTAGGGCTCTTAGTTGTTGCTTCAAGGCTCTTAGTTGGAATATATTTGTACTCAATGAAACTGAGTTGCATACGTTTATTAAACATACTATACAAAATCACTTCGACATTTTAATTAAAATATTTGTTCTAAATATAAACGATTAAAATATTTCATATCTAGCTAGGACTACTGCTTCCTGTCAGTACACATTTAAAAAACCAAATGAGAATACATTTATTCTTTGCCTTTTTATGGTTAAGATTTTTATAATAAAGATGTGAACATTATTTTTCATATTTAATATAAATATTATTACCATAAATTTAAAATAAATTGATGCAACATATTTTTTAAAATTTAAACATCTCATGTTTTTTCCAAAATTATTGATTCACCATGAAAATGTAGACTTCATTGTTAGTCACTTTATTCACAATTTTTTTAATAATTTTATGATAAATAAATGTAATCTTCAATGTGATTTTAGAGATAACTTTGATTTTCACAATTAGTAAAATAATATATATATCTAATATAAACTATATAATACGTTAAAACTAATTTTGTTTTATTTTTTTTTAATATTTAAATGTATTAAATAAATTATACAAAATAAAATGTAAATTTTTTCATTTACATTTATTATTTAATGTTAAAAGTATGAATATCTTTAAGCCCTTAAAAATCGAAAGAATAAAATTTAATTTTAATTTTTTATGCCATAAATAAATAATAAATATGTTAAGATGTGAATTTAATTAAAATTTGTAATTAATTTTATTTTTTTTATGTTTTGGTTATTTTTTTTTGGACTATTATTATTATTTAAATCAATATTGACAAAAATTAATAGAAATTTATAAAATTTTCAATTAGTTTTACTTTTTGATATTTTAGAAGTTTTTTTTACAACTATATTTTTTTTAATCTATTCTGATAAAATTTAATAAAAATTTGTGAAATTTAGATATTTCAGTTGAGTAATATATCCTATTTTAAAAACTTAGTAAATACTAACCTTATTTATACGTTAAAAAAATAAAATTTAGACAAAAAAATTAACACTATGAGAAGTTAGTATTAATTAAATCCACATAAAATGGAATGGCCAGTTCTAATCGCATGTCACGTCTAAAGGTCAGGTTGTGAAAGGGCATGAGAATAATTGTTACGATCGCCATTTAAAAAAACATCGTATTCTCCGAAGTTTAGGATTTTTAAAAATTTGGTTAATTTGAAACTTATTTGTAACTAAAAATTTGAACTACTTAATTTATATATTAAATATATATTTAAAAAAACAAAATAAATTAGTAATTTTACTGAAAATTATATAATCTAATACCAAAGAAAACTAAAATTAAACACTCACTATACTATACTATAATATAATATAATTACGTCGTAAGACGTTCTTATTTGAAAACAACTCCCCTAGGTGCCATTGTGTCAATGTCTGAGTCATTGGATCAAATTTTAGACGATTGAAATGTTTTAGGCCATTAGATTCACAAGTAAAAGTTTTATATATGTTTTTTATAATGTTAGTTTTTTTTTTAATGAGTGATTGAATTTAGGTTTTGGTGACTTTGTCAAATTACACAAAAATAAAAATAAAAGTAAATTAAATAAAAAGATTGACATATTGTAATGAACATTTTAACTAGGTCAAATAAAAAATAAAAATAATACTAAACAATAAAAACAACCCAAAGTATTGACTCATGGTATGCATGTGGAATGTGGTTTATGTAAAGGAGTAAATTAAGATGGCCTAACTTTGGATCTACCAAGAGCCAAGAGGGATCAAATGTCTTGATATGCATACATCATTGATCCCTCTCATCAATAATATAGATCTAAACTAATTATTTAATAAAATTATTTACTAAACTATAAAAACAACCCATGGTATTCATGTGGAATGTGGTTTATCTAAAGGGGGAAATTAAGACGGCCTAACTCTGGATCTACCAAGAGCCAAGAGGGATCAAATGTATTGATATGCAAACCTCATTGATCCCTCTTTTTTTGTTATATATTATTTATGTTACAATTGTTTTATTATTCATGAGTAGTATTTCTTAATATATAAAAAATTAAATTAATAATAACTTTTTTAAAATATGTGATTTTTTTATATTTCCAAATTATTTCACACGACATGATTTATCTTGAGAAATAATGATGAATGTTCATAATTCTCATTTCTTAAATAACACTAAATTACCTTTAATTACTAAATTGTAATAGTTTGTAACTACATACATACTCTTTCTTTCGTTCAAAAAAAACTATATACATATCTTTAATTACCTAATTTTAGCTAAAAAAATCTTACATGTTTTTTACTTTATAACCATAAACAATTTTCATATTATGTGATGTCAAACTTACTCAACTTTTTATTCTGAAATTTTAAACAATGTTTCTCACTACATAATTTTAGCTTTTATAATTTTTTTTTTCCATTCCAAACAAAAATTACAAAAAAAAAACCACTTAGTCCTTATTGTAGATTATAGTTTTACAAAATTGACACTATGTGATTAACAATAGAGTAAGTTGAGACAACCTTAAGGGGTCTTTTGTACAATTTTTATCATAACCTTTCCCTCCATCCAATATATAATGTAGAGTCTTCTGAAGAGAGAATATATTTTAGTTTATAACCTGATCCACAATCAAAGAAAATGGCTATGGATTTCACAAGTCATTAGTTTATAACTTGATCCATAATAAAAGAAAATGGCTAGGGATGTCACAAGGTATCATTCACACAGTGATGTATTGACTTTCTTAGTTGAAATGGATCCTATTAGATGCATGGTGGCGAGAGACACTAAAAAATTCAAAAAATTTATATGTTATGACATCCATATTGTCTACAAACCATCCAAATTTCTTATCTTATACAACAATCTCTAACAATAACTACTCAATTTACTCTCCAATTTTTGAAACCCCCACCCGTGTTGGGGAGATAGGTTGTACTTGAATGTATTTAAAATATCTTATTTGATTTACGTGTTGGATTATTAATCACCAAAGAATTTTCACCCCCAATTTCCTATTTCAATAGCTATAACAAAATTTGTATATATGTGAATATATTATGTTGGTTTACATATATGTTTTCACCCCCAATTTCCTATTTCAAAATCTATAACAAAATTTTTTGGTTGATAACTCTTATCATCAATATCTTTGAAACCTCCACGACTTGCTTCCATGCAAGCAAAATTTTCCTTTCATTCCTTCACGATGACTTGTTCTCTACAATATCTTATTTCTTCTAGGCTACTCTTTCCTATTATATTGCCTTCTTATTTCTTATAGGCTACTCTTTCCTATGTTATTGCCTTACGACGTTTCTTTTGCAACATATGGTGCAATTTCTAGTATAATATAATATCAAACTACAAATTAAAGATTTGTTATTACAAAGATATGTGCCTTTGTTTATATCTTTGTCTATTATAAAGATATGCCTTTGTTTGGCTACTTTATTTTGACTACATATTTTATTTCTCAAATGTGAGACTCACGCAACTTTAATTGTGAAGTGATACAATTTGAAAACTATTAGTAGCCTTCATTCTGATTAGAGTCACCATGATCGGAATCAGGACTTCAAGGTGCATATTTCGAGCCCCCCAAAAAAAAAATTTCAAAATCTAAAATATTAAAAATAAAAGATAAACATGGGGCTGCTTGATTGCGTGCAAACTTTTTATTTAAATTCAAAAGTACTTGCTGAACATAATTGAGTTTTCATTATAAATCATGAGGTAAGAAGCAAAGTCATCACGAATTTCATGTATATGAACATGTTCCAAAGTCCTTTCTATATGTGAAGAAACTGTATAACCATGATCCACATATTGCTCTAGCAGTCATAAACATGAGTAAGAGGTTTTTAAGACATTACAGATGCATTAACTCTAGTCTCTATGTAAAAAAAAATAAACAAATAAAGTTGGAATCCAAATTTGTAACACAATATAAAACTATTCATGGGATGTCCCATCTTCAGTATCCTCCACTCTCTACTTTCGAACCAAAGTACCAATCAAAGGTAATATGCTTGAATAAATGTACAAGTACAAATGGAAAGACTAATTTTAAATAAATGAGGTAAATTTCTTAATTATAAATATGTAATTCACATTTCAAAAAAAAATGCAGAAAGACCAATCATTTTTGGTGTCATGACCCCATACTAGTGGTGACTTAAATTCCACTTGTAGGCACGGTACGTGATTGCCCAACCTTTTCATTTCAACACTATCATGGTTCAAAAACTACGCATATCCCCAACACTTAAAAAAAAAATCGTTAAGTGTTTAATTTCTTGAATAAGGCAACAAAAATACATTCATTAGCTTCTACTTCATAACATGTGTGACTTCATCCAAAACAACAATATGACAGTGTACACAAGATTATGGTAGCTCGATCATGTTGGTGCAAAAGAAGGATGGGACTTTGAGACTCTACATTGACTATCGGGTGTTGAAAAAGATCACTGTCCAGAATAGGTATCCAATCCCACAGATTGATGACCTTCTGGACAATCTTAAGGGGGTAAAATATTTCATCAATATTGACTTGAAGTTTTCTTATCATCAGGTACCAATCAAACCCTCTGATGTGTGGAATACTTCCTTCAAATCTAAGGAGGGAATTTTCGAGTGTCTAGTCATGCCTTTCGGGTTGACGATTGCCCCAAAAATGTTCATGAGGTTTATGGATGATATCTTGAAACCCTTCACCAAATAATTCTTGGTGGTGTATTAAGATTACATCTTGATCTTCAACCAGAGCTGAGAAGAACACCTCCACCACATTCGATAGGTCCTCCAAACACTATGGCAATAAGGTTGTGTGCCAATTTGAAGAAATGCACTTTTGGCATGACCCAAGTTTAATATCCGGGTTACATCATTGATGAGTGGGGTTTTCATGTGGATCCAACCAAGATATAGGTCATTCTGGATTAGCTAGCCCCAACCACTATAACATAGCTCCACAACTTTCTAGGTCTTTCTAGCTTCTACCATAGGTTCATGTTGGGTTTCTCTCATATCACTTGGCCTTTAAGTCAAATCACCAAGGGAGGAACGAAAGAAAAGTTATTTTGATTTGAATCCCAACATAATGTGTTCATTGAGTTGAAGCAGCCCCTCTTCTCTACACCAATTCTCACATTAACAAACTTGCAACAACCATTTAGATTGAGAAAAATGCCTATGATTGTGCTATTGGTGCAGTTCTTACTCAGCAGGGGCATCCATTGTCATATCATAGTGAGACACTTTCGGAAACATTCTAAAAGTATCCCACCTATGACAAAGATATGTATTCCATTGTGTAGTTTTTTTGACAATAGAAGTATTACATTATGGGGAAGGAAATATTCATCCACATAGACCACCAACCCCTGTAGTTCATAAAGACACAAGGGAAGTTGCAGATTGATCCCCATCAGAAATGGTCCACATACCTGCACCAATTCCATTTGAACAATAAGTACAATAAGGGTAGCACCAAAAATGTTCCAGACTTCCTCAAATGACCACCGATTATGGCACTGATCACTAAGATTGACTTTTATGGGCACAAGACTTCGGGGTGGCCACATTTTTACAAGAGCGATCCAAAATTCGACAGCACATGTACCATATGCTCTTAGAAGGTAAGAAATTTCAAAATTTTCACCTCCAGGATGCACTTTTATGCCACCTAGAACACCTATGTGGTCCTTCAAGCGAGCGTGCCAAGATGATTTGGGAAGCGCAGTACAGTCTGGTCATTGGACATTTCGAGGTAGAGAAAACTGTGGCAGTGTTGTAGAAGTATTTCTATTTTCGGAACCTTTGACATGATGTTGGGAAGTACATCAGATCCTGCACTGCCTGCACCTTTTCCAAACCAACCAAAAAGAAGAAATTCTTTTATACTCTGCTTCCTACTCCTAATTGACCTTGGGAATCCATATCCATGGATGACACATCGGTCCTTCCATATACATGGCATGTCAACGACTATGTTTTTATGGTCACGATAGATTCTCTAAGATGGCCATTTTGGAGTTCTCCAAGAAGAGTATCACATCAAATGCCATTTCTAAAATCTTCTTTGAATGAGTTTGGGTACACTTTGGGATCCCACGGTCCATTATCTCAGATAAAGACAACAACTTCTTAACTACATTTTGGTCAAGTCTCTATTCGATGCTTGATACCAAGGTCACTAAGTCCACAACTTTCCACCCCCAAACTGATGGCCAAACAGAGTGTTGATGGGAAAAATTGTACTTCTGACAACAAGGGGGTCTCCTCAGTGAAAGGTCCCAATTAGACCTCACACTGCTTGGGATAGGAGCCCCATCCGGTATGTGGGCCTGACTGCCGCCATAAGTGTTTCCACTCTTGGTTGTCGGATGAGAAGATGATGAAGCCAAGGCAAAGGTGAAATGACCAATCAATGAAGCAAAATCAGCCCAAGATTGATGAACCACAAACAAAGATACAAGAAATTCTAAGCAGGAAAATAAAAGGGGGTTATGCCGTGAGTGGGATCGGTGAGCCAAAAAACCAGTCAGATATACATGAAAGAAAACATGCCAGAAGTTAATTACAAAGTAGTTCATAATAGATCACTGACATGGAAAGGAAAAAATAAACACGGATTCAAGAGAGAACGTACATGGAACAGAAAGAAAGTATTGGAAATAACTGTCTATGCTTTAAATAATCAAAACCAATTCTTTTAACTTGCAACTAATTATTTAAGGAAATAAATTTGAAATTCGTATTCAATGGAAATAAACACTAGAAATCAAATTAACAAAATCTCTACAATTATAACACATAAAATCAAAGTATACTTGCAATAAATGGGAAAGTATAACACAAGAAACAATAGTGAGATTCACCAGAGGCTGGGCCCTTAGCCACCGACGAATACTACTTAACTACCCCAGAATACTTGAATGAACAGCAACGAGAATTATATATCAATCATCGTAGTTAATAGAAATTACAATCCGATCTCTGTTTAGAACTATGTTATGTGCATTATAATTACAAATTACGTCGAAAATGAAATATACATGCTATCGATTATTCATTATCGAGAACTAGCTCTCCCTTTCCCTTTATAGCTAAAAGAAGAGATAAGTGTGATCCCTTAAGATCAGGAGATCCTGAGGGATCCACAGAAAAATGCTATCCTCGGACAGTTCGTTTTTTCCTGCGCTAATATTGACTAATTTATCCTCGTTCAATGCGTCTTCTTTTCCACGATTAGGTCCTACTGTTCCTTCTTGTAAACAACCGTTTTTTTATCTGTTATTTTCATCATAAAAAGCAACAGGAATTAGTTTGGACAATTAAATCATATTAGAATCGTTTTTCATTCATTATTCATCAAAATCGTTTCATTATATTATTATATCATAGCACAAAATGGATAAGGAAGAGGAAAAAGGATAGAAATCAAGAGTAAATACATACCTGTTGCAAGGCTCAACATACTCCCCTGCTTACCTTTTTTCATGTCCTCATGAAAAATAAATGATTTTTATGAAAATAAGTTAAAGAGTAGGCTGGATCATATCAAGCCATAGAAGGCTTGAGACCATGATGTCGTGCCAGGTTTGCAAAGGCTACCGCTTATTTTCCTTTAGGTAACTCATAGTCAGGGTGATACCCTTTTGGAGTATACCAAATAATGGGGCTTCTAAAGCGACATCCTACCCAATAGGGTTCTTCTCTTAAAAGAAGATTGTTGTATGGGACTAACTGTCTTGCAGCAGATTTGAAATTTCCATAATTAAATGGTTCTTTGTCCTTAACATTGTTTCTTGAAACCATCCATCTCATTTTGGATGCAACCAAGGATCTTTCCTGAATGGAGAGGAAATATGTTGTTCCTTCCAACACAATTTCCTTATGTATGGGCCCTAAAATTTTAAGCACGCCCTCCTGTGTCATCAGTCTTTTATGCTTAGTAAAAAATTGCAGAGGGTGAGTAGGTTCACTTCTTACAAAAAGATCTAAGTTGTGTTCTTGTCTTTGGAACAAATTATAAGCCTTTAACCACTTGATTTGGTTGACTTCAAAAGAGATAAAAGCCTGAAATTGAATATCTCCAACAAAAGGGCTAGGATTCAAATCCACTTCTTTATCTAATATGAAATTATGCAAATCAAATTCACAAAGAATCTTTTGGAATTTTACTCCATATGTCTTCCAGCAATTTATAAAATCTTCCATTGTCTTTAGCTCAACTAGCTTGCCAGCTCTAACAGCTTTGATTTTTAAGAATAAATATCGTTCTAATAAAAAAAAGGCATAATTTGTAGCAGGAGATCGACAGGTCAAGATATTCGAATATAATGAACAAATGGTGTCCAACTGATTCCTGACACTGTTCAGCTTAGTTTTCATATTCTTCCTGTCTAGCCTTATCAAAAGCCTCGTTCTCTGCCAGGGCTAATTCCTTCAATTTTTTTTGTAACTTCTCATATTGTTGCAAGGAGACTGTTTGTTGTTGATGTTGTTCTAAAGCAAGTTAAGCTTGCATCAGTTCTTCTTGAAGTTTTAAAATAATAGGGTCATTCCTTGACAAGAAGTCCTCGAATTGCCCTTCTGTCTAAGTGCCGATGCTGTGACAGAATACCTCTTCAGTCTTTATTTTCTTATTGTGGGAGGACCAACCTTTCGTTTTAACAGCCGCATTTACCAAGTTTCCATGCAAATTAACCTGGGTGGCTATTGATCGAGTGGAAGCAAGTTCGGTTTGAATTCCTATTGATTTATTCTCGCATATTCTTGTTTTTTTAGCTACAGAGGTTACCTTAGGAACGGTGTTCTGAGTTTTACATTTTTTAACTTCTCGTTATAGCCTTCTAACTGTCTTCTGGAGCTTTCGGTATTTTTGTCATAGTTTCTTAATTTTTTCTCTGGCTCCTTGGCTCTTTTGAGGAGCGTCTACTCCACTAATAGGTTTATCAATGGTTTCTAGAGCTGTTTGTTGGTCATCAGGGTTGTGTTTCAAAAGAACCGTATCGCCTGACTGATTATCCGACTGGTGACTAACTTCTATATTTGCAGACTTCTGTCAGTCCTCATGGTTGTATTGCAACAGAATCATGTCACTAGACTGGTAGTTAAATTCCTAAACAATTTCTGTGTCCACAACCTCTAGAGATGGCGGTGTTTCTATATGCCCAGAATTCTCTAGGACTTGTGTTTCTCCAAGTTGCATATATACATTAATATTTTCCAGGACCTCGGTCATCCCTATCTCGAAATCTTCCAAAGGATCATCCGGTCCTGCTTCACTTCCCAGTTCATTATTATAATTCTGTTCTTGTTCTTGTTCTTGTTCTAAATTGGCCTCTTCTTCGAGCTCTTCTTTAGGTTCTTCTTCCAAATCGAGTGCCTCATCTTCAGGTTCTGATTCTGATTCGGCCTCTTCTTCAGGCTCTGATGCTAAATTAGGTTCCTCTTCTTCAGGCTCTTCTTCGGACTCTTCTTCTGAACTGGGTGCCTCTTCTTCGGATTCAGAGTCTCTTATCCTAACTAGACTGGTTGTGTCTGCAGGTTGATTGCTTTCATCTTGAAGATTTGCAGACATCCTCTGGGCTAGTTCAATTCTTACAGACTTCCTAAGTTTATGGGGTTCAACCTTTTAATGGGCAGTCTTTTTTCTTTTCGAAACAAAGTTCTACTGGCTTGTCTCCACAATTTTTGGATGTTGGATTACAGGGTTTTTCATGCTCTCTAGGGCCGTCATGAAACCATCCCAAGTTAAGTTGTATTGAACCAGGCTATGTCTGATGATTAATATAATCAATCCATGGTGACTTACTACAACTTCAGGGTGTCTGGCCCATCTTATTCTATCAACAGTATCATGTAGTAAAAAATTCAAAAGAGATGGTAGATTAACAGTGAGTTTTTGTTTCAAGGCAACTAATAGTTTAAGTTGTCGTGGTCTTACCACATCTTGGCGTCCATCGCAAGTAATGTACCTTTGGATAATTCTTGCTAACTCTCTCCATGGTTCTGCTTGCGAAGATGGTTGGATGCCTTTGCCTTTCCTGACTACTTTCTCACCTTCGTCTTTGAAAGTTTCCACCGTGTCTTGAAACAATACATGTTTTTGTGACCATATAGTTCCTTCCGCTAGCAGCCCAGATACTTCAGCTATTCCAGCGTCTGTGACTATAATTCTTCTACCTTTCACCATGGATTCCTCATTCTGTAGATACTATAGAAATTCCATGGCAATTTCCTCATTCAAGGGCTGAAATCTTGTAAGATAGGATATCCACCCTGCTCAGATCATAATTTCCCTGGCTTTGTCGGAGACCCGTAACACTAAAGGTTCGCAGCACACTGCCTTACCACCCATAATACTTGAATTATTCCTACTATTGTAAAGGATGAGTGTAATGGAAAAATGCAGCAATTCCAAAAAAAAACACAGCAATACTAAAAAAAAGAGCAACACTTAGAGCGATAGAACAGCAAGTTGTTGTAACAACTAAATATAGTTGATATTAATTTTGTTATTAAATTGTTGCATGCTGCATGATCATGGAATATCTTATCAATCAGTGAAATAAGGACAACGCATGCGTGACTGTAATGGAAATTCTCTCCCCCTTCGAAATGAGAGGTCGCCTATGAAAGAATGGATGGGGAATGGTTGTTCCGATGGCGGAATATAAGGATGAAGGATACAGTAATAAATAGAACAGAGTACGTAAATGAATGACAGGAAAATAAGAGAGATGGATAGAGTAAAAGAGTGGTGTATAATCATAGTAAATGACAAGAGACAAGACGCTTTGGTTGATGATAAGTTATGTGATAAGGAAATAAGACAACAATATGTACAAAAGGAGGCTTTACTGACAATAATCTGGCTATACATGATATGATTGAGTAAAAACACGAACGCATGCATAAAGTTTCAAAGTAGGGAAGATTTTAGAGTAAATAATCTCTCGGATAAAAAGATAAATGGGAAGAGGGTATTATAATAATTATTGATTATGGAAATATAACTTCAATACCATAAGCAGAGATTTTGCTACTAGCAGGCATCCATAGCCTCGACAGAGTTTCTTTTTAACCCATGTGAGCTAGAATCCTCAATTTATAATTGAAAATTTTCATTTTTGTTTCTACAGAAGAGACCAGTGTGCTGGCATGGTAACCAAATAACCATACTACCATTCACTGGGAAGTAGAAAAAGTGAGCAAGTCGGCTCGTGATGAGACCTCTTGTTCCAAGGATGTTTTAGCCATCCAATGGATCATAACCCTGGTGTGGTGGCCATAGTGGGAATGTCACATTGCTACATCCTTATGAACATGGTAGGCTGGCTCTTATTGAGACCCCCTATCCTCTATCTGTAAATAAAATTTAGTTGTCATTACATATTTTTATGATAAATAGAGGGAGGCTCAGTACTCCTTAAGAGTAGGGATGGTGTAAGAAGTTGAAACATGTCAATAATAAGAAAAAGTATACCCATAATCCCATTGATAATCGATAGAGAGAATTATAACCAAGGAGAGTAGAACCAGCATGGTAAAGATGACCAATCAGTATCATATACAGTAGAAATCAGTACAGTAAAGTGAAATATAAATAATTGTGTCCCTTTCAATTGTTTTAAGTCTATCATCAGGAAGTTGTCTTTGTCAAAGATCATAATGTTAAAAATATTCACCTGCTTTAATAAAATCCATAATTCTTATTCGCATGAAGGTACTATACTTCAGGCCATAAAAAGAATCAAAGAAATGAGGCTGAAATGAGCTAGGAATAAGTCCATAAGAGGAAAGAGGTGTTTGTGAAATATATAAAAAAGGTGTTGTTCAGAACACACAAAAATTGTATAAGAAACAAGAGTGTTGTTACAAATTTGGAACAAAAAACAAAAGAGAATGTTGTTCCCAAGATGGAACAGCAAAATCAAAAAGTGTTGTTCCAAAGATGGAACAACAAAATCAAAAAAGTGTTGTTCCAAAGATGGAATAGCAAAATCAAAAAGTGTTGTTCCGAAGATGGAACATCAAAATCAAAAAGTGTTGTTCCGAAGATGGAACAACAAAAACAAAAAGTGTTGTTCCAAAGATGGAACGACAAAATCAAAAAAGTGTTGTTCCGAAGATGGAACAACAAAATCAAAAAGTGATGTTCTGAAGATGGAACAACAAAATCAAAAAGAGTTGTTCCGAAGATGGAACAGCAAAATCAAAAAGTGTTTTTCCAAAGATGGAACAGCAAAATCAAAAAGTTTTGTTCCGAAGATGGAAAAACAAAATAAAAAAGTGTTGTTTCGAAGATGGAACAGTAAAATAAAAAAGTGTTGTTCTGAAGATGGAACAACAAAATCAAAAAGTGTTGTTCCAAAGATGGAACAGCAAAATCAAAAAAAAAATTTCCGAAGATGGAATAGAAAAATCAAAAAGTAGTGTTCTGAATATGGAGCAACAAAATCAAAAAGTGATGTTCCGAAGATGGAACAGAAAAATAAAAAATTGTTGTTCCGAAAATGGAACAGAAAAATCAAAAAGTGTTGCTACGAAGATGGAATAGAAGAATAGGCAGAAAAAAAATTGAATCAGCAATCCTATTTACAGTTTACAAAATAAATGAGTTTTTACAAAGATGAAGCTGCCGAAGGATTATCTTTTGCAGCTAAAACTTGCATGGTGGAGTCCTTGCGTATCTATTGACAAAAAGATTCTCTTGTAAGTGGTATTTGGTAGAGGCACACCTGATGCCCATTTGATTTAAAGGAACAATCAGACCCATCAATGGTGGCCAATGTAAGAGTGCCATAGTCATGTACTTCCTTTATTTCATAGGGACCTAACCACCTAGATTGCAATTTACGAGGGAAGTCTTGAAACCTGGAATCGTAGAGAAGTGCCTAGTCGCCCTCATGACATGTCTTTTTCTTGATCAGAGAGTCATGCCATTTGGCTCTTTGTTGTTGAGTGAGTGCAGTATGCTATAGAGCCAAAAGCCAGATTTCATCTAATTCATTTATTTGTTGTAATTTATAAATATAGGCTTCAGTTAAATCTAGTCCCACTTCCTGTGTTGTCCTTAGTGTTTGTATCTCAAACTCTATAGGAAAAATAGGTTCCTTACTGAATACCAGCTGATATGGGGAGTATCCAGTATCATTCCTCCAAGTTGTGCGATATGCCCACAAGGATTCTGGTAGTCGAGTAGCCTAGTCTCGTCTGTGTAATGAGACTGTCTTTGTTAGAATAGCTTCAATTACTTTGTTGGTGCTTTCTACCTGCACATTTTCTCATGGGTGGTATGAAGAGGTAATTCTATGAATAACATGATGATTTTTCAGTGTAGCAGCAATCTTGTGGCCTACAAACTGCGGCCCTCCATCAGTGATTACTTCTCTGGGTAACCCATATCATACAAAAATTTAGAAAAGAAAGTTTATCATAGTTTCTTCTATGGCTCTTGGTAATGCTACTGCTTCTACCCACTTAGTTACGTATTCTATTGCAACCAATATATATGATTTATGGTTGGATGATGGGTTTATTGGCCCAAAAAAATCTCATGTCCAATGCTTAAAAGGTTCTATGACTAGCTGTGGATGTAGGGGCATCTCATCAGATTGGCCAGGGCGTCCCATCCTTTGGCAACTATCACAGGCTTGAACAAATTTCTTAGCATCCTTAAAAATTATGGGCCAGTAGTAGCCCATTTGTAAAATTATATGTCCAGTTCTATAGTCTGCAAAATGTCCATAACAAGGTCCATCATGGCAGGATTTTAAGATATCATAAATTTCTTCTTCCCTGATACACCTGCGAATGTGCATATCGGCCCTTGTGTGAAAAATGTATCCTCCAATCCAGGAGAACCAAGTGTTGTGTTTTACTATCGATTTCCTTTCTCTAGGTGTCAGATGTTTAGGTAGTTTTCCCACTTCTAAATAATTCGCCACATTTGCATACCATGGTGTTTTCACGGTTACAGCAAACAAGTGTTCATCCGTAAATTGATCCTCTACTGCTATTGCATCATCTGTTCTTGGCACTCGGGAGAGGAAATCTGCCACAAGGTTTCCCTTCCCTGGTTGATCCCTTATAGTTATATCAAATTCCTGCAAAATTAGCAACAAACGTGTCTCTCTTCCATTCATAATGGGTTTATTAGCTAAGTATTTGATAGAAGAGTGATCCGTATATAGAATTACAAGGTATCCAGTTATATAATGTCTGAATTTTTTAATAGCATAATAACAGCTAAAAACTCCTTCTCTGTTACTGTGTAATTCAATTCAGCAGGGGTTAAGTTTTTGTTAATTTAATATATAGCGTAGGGTTTCTTGTCTTCTTCTTGGCCAAGAACTTCTCCAATGGCTGTATCTAATGCATCTGATGAAATCTGGAATGGTGTATCCCAGTTCGGGCCTCGTAATGTTGGTGCTATTGATACTAGCCATTTTAAATCTGTAAAGGCAGTGTCACATTTGTTAGTGTTTCCTATTAAGGCATATAATGGTGCAGCAATCTGTGAAAAATTCTTGATAAATCTACGATAATATCTAGCAAATCCTAGAAAACTACGTACCTTTGTTTGAGTTCAGGGAGTAGCTAGTAAGAGAATTACCTGTATTTTTGTCGGATCTACCTGAATTCCAACTGTTGAAATATAATGACCCAAGATCAGGCCTTATGTCATCATCATATGGTACTTTTTGTGACTTAAGCATAGGCTGGTAGCAATACACCATTCCAGAACTTTTTCCAATGTCTTTAATGCTTGCTCGAAGTCACCTCCATAGGGTGTGAAATCATCCATGCATACTTCAATCCTTCATTTATCAAGTCTACAAAAATACTGAGTATGGCACTTTGGAATGTGGCAGGTGCGTTACACAATCCAAAAGGTAATACCTTGTAAGTGAATGTTCCCCATGGATAGGTAAAGGTAGTCTCATCCTGGTCTTTAGGGGAAATTTGAATTTTTTTGTAGCCACTGAAGCCATCTAGGAAAGAAAAAAATTTCTTCCCTACCAGTGTATCTAGGACTTGATCAATAATGGAAGGGGAAAGTGGTCTTTTTGTGTAGCCTTGTTGAGTTCTCTATAGTCAACACATATTCGCCATTTCCCATTTTTTTTGGAAACCAAAACTAATGGAGAAACCCATTTACTGTCAGATATAGGATAGATAAAATTCACATCTAATATTTTTTGAAGCTCTTCTTTAACAATATATTTTAGGTGAGGATTTAATCTACGCTGAGGTTGTCAAATTGTTTTTGCATATTTTTCAATGTAGATGTGATGCATGCATAGCTGAGGGTCAATCCCTTTCATATCTGAGTAATCCCAAGAAAAAGCCCCTTTATTTTTCCTAACGACTTGAATAAGTTTTTGTTGCTGGTCATCACTTAGATTACTATTAATGTTCAGGATCTTCCCTGGCTCAATTTCAATAGGTTTGCTATTATAAATAGTGGTTGTTGGTATTGTTTGATCATTGATATCTCTCAAGGGATATTCTTCGATTTCGTTGTCAAGGACTGCTTTAATAATATGGTATTTCGAACTTGATAGTGTGGTAGGTTGATTGATAAAGGTATTAATAAAATTGTATTTAGTTTGGTTTTTGAGTTCAAGGGCATCTACCATAGTCAATGGTGACCGAATATTCTCTGTTAAGTATGTTGTAGGTTTCTTCATGGTTTCATAATATTCAAGCTTGGCTGAGCAAGAGGGTATAAAGCTAAATTTTTCACATCATTCCCCCTGGTTATAGTCATATTTCCTATTCGAAAACTGATATAAGCATCATTAGTTGCTAGCCAAGGCCTTCCTAATATTAAGGGATGTCCATCTAGTTGGTTCCTAGGATTAATAATCAAAAAATCAACCGGGTATTCCCAAGTGTCTAAAGAGACCATCACATCTTGTAATGTTCCTTCTGGTCTAATGACTGATCGATCAGCCAGTTCCAGTAACGTAGTTGTTGGTTCCAAGGCTGTGATGCCAAGAATGTTGCAAGTTGTAGTTGTGATAATATTAATGGCTGCCCCTAAGTCAACTAAAGAATTGGGAAAAGAACAACCATTTATCTGGACTATGACAATGGGGTTCTTGGGATCCTCATATTTTACAGGAGTCTATTTGCCTAGTAATAAATCAGACAAAGTCCCGACAACATGGACAGTAGTGGTTTTTTTTGTTTTCCTCACAGACTTCTTTATACACAATTCTTTAATAGTTCTGGCATATATTGGAATATCTTGGATAGCCTGGAGGAGGGTAATTTTTATACAAATATTCTTAAGTTCACCCAGAATATCAAAGTCAGGAGATTTAATCGGGCGTGGTATTAGCAATCTTTATGGGAATGGGGGGGAAGTGGTTATGATTTGTTCAAGATTTTTTTTTTTCTGACTATATCTTCCCCTTGTTTTATTTGTTGATCATCTATAGTCAGAGGCTTATTTGTGTGCGGTTCTTCAGGGTGCAAATATTTATGCTTATCTAGAGTGTTTATGCATCCAGATCTCAACTTAAGTTCATTACATTCTTTCAACTCATCTTCAGGGTCCAGACCCTCAATGATTTGTATTGAATGAACTGGTCTATTATTAGGATTTGGGTTGGGTTGAGCTGGAAGTTGCAGTCATATACTAGATTGAGGATTCTGCTGGAATGTGTAAGGTGTTGGTAAAGTTGGTTGAGGCAGAGGAGTTGTCCCCATAGGTTGGTTCATAGATCTTTGCCAATTTGATTGTCAATTTTGGTTTTGTGAGGTGGAAGGGGACCATTGGGAGAAATAAGGGTTGTTTTTCGAGAATGGTGGCAGGTAAGGGGAATTTGGCCAATTATTATTATTTGGATTTGACTGATTGGGCCATGGTGGCATAAAAAATGCTTGAGGTGTCAAAAAAGGTGGTTGATTATGCCATGATGCCCCTAAATATTGCTAATAATTATATTGTGAGGGAGGAAAGAATGAAGATGTATTGGTAGGCATACCTGTCTGACGCACTTGCCATTGACGACATTGGTTCAATAGATACTAGTTCCACTTCTTCTTTTGCTTCCTTGAAGACTGCTTTTAATCCTATAAGTGATGGGAAACTTTCAGTGGCGTGCTCTTTAGTGCATATGCCACATGTTCGTATCGTATCTAGGGGTAATTATTTATAACTGTGCTTTTGTCTGCAACGGGGGCAAAAAATAGCCAAGTTCTGTTCTGCTATAGCTTGCTTTTTCTTAGCTTGCATGACATCCAATTGTGTTGCTAGGGTACCTAGGATATCAGCCTTTAAATCCTCCAACAGATTACCAATTTCGCTTCGTGTAATGCTTCCTCCTGAGGCTTTGTTGTCTCTAGGGCTTGCATCGTGTCCGACTGGTTTCAGCCTTATACTGCCCCTGGAATACTTGATGCACAAATCTATAATATTTTTATAATTTTCTTGATAAATGTCACCTTTACCCATTATATTTAGTGTCTCTACCCATTGGTCTTTCATACCTTTGATCATCGTGGTTTTTAGAACATTATCAAGCAGATTTGTGTAAGGAGATCTTTGCAGATTATATTGGAAACACTCTACATATTATTCCACATTCTTACTAGGCTTAGCTACCATTTGAAAAAATTTATCTTTTAGTTCTCTAGTTTGGCAATAATTTTGGTATTTTTTAAGGAAAGATGTTTTCATTTGGTCCCAATCATTGATGGTGCCTCCACCAAGTCCCATAAACCAATGCAGAGCTGCTCCCTTCAGAGTAGAGGGGAATAGCTTTAGCTTCTGGGGGTTGATAGTGTAGTCATAACCCCTGCATAAGACATCAAGTTCGAAAAGGAATGCATCGGGATCTTTTGAATTTATCCCATGAAAGGTAGGAATATTCTGTAATGGGATAGCCTTCATGGGGGCATTGACAACTGTGTTAAAAATAGGTTATTGCAATGTAGAGGTTTGAGGTTGCTAGTTATTAGCCATTTGGTAAAAAATATGCCAATGTTATTTAGGGATTTCCGGAGCTGGAAAGTTATTCCTAGGATGTCTGCAAGAGGCTAGAATGTTTTTAACAACACTACCTTGATCTGGAATACTAGGTGTCCCCTTCTCAGTCACTACTTCAGGAGATCTAGGTTCTGATAATTTAATTTCAAGATTTCCTGTTTCTCCTTCTCCTTCACGGAGGTTGCAAGAATTTCCTTCTTATGAAGGGAAAATTTGTGAATTTTTAGTATCTTGAAAACTCTACTCAATCCCTTCAGTCTTACTATGAATCTCAGCGTTAGCTACAGATGGTGATCCTGCAGCTTGAAGGAAGTCAATAGAACATCTGGCAGCAACAATTCGGGGTCCTAATGATGATTGAGACTTTGCTTTTCTTAAGATTTCGTCGATAAAATTTGATCGTCCAAGGGTCACCAGTCTCTTAGTTTTTTCAGGTTTAGAAGGAGGAATTTTGTATTTTTCAGGTCTTTCTCTCTTAGTCATTCACGCAGAAATACAAACATTCATTCCTACCTTAAATTCTTACGCAATTCTACTAGAAAGTGGGCAGATAAGTGATCATGCTACTCATTCGTTATGTAGGTTCTTACCTTCCGTTTCTAATACCCAATTCTCCCTCAACAGAAAAAAAAAATCAATCATACATTACTCTTTTTACAGAGTGGCAACACACTCCCCGGAAACGACACCAAAATGTTGGGTGCTAACAGGTGTCTTTGAAAACTCCTAATTCCCTCACATTAATTATCAACTAGGGTAAGTCCTTTTATCTCAAGTGTGTACACAGTATGTGAAAGCTATTCATACAAAGAGTAATGCTAAAGCCAATCGTTTAATATAGATGCAATCATGAATCTTGAAGCTTTAAAGAAAGTGATTCAACTAAACATTTTAACCCAAAACTATGATTCATTCTTAATTCAACTAATGAAAATCAACCAAGAGCACTAAAGCACTAACCGAGCTCTTTCAGCTGGATCTAAACTATTAAACAGAAAGAAAGTATTGGAAATAATTGTCTATGCTTTAAATAATCAAAACCAATTCTTTTAGCTCGCAACTAATTCTTTAAGGAAATAAATTCGAAATGCATATTCAATGGAAATAAACACAAGAAATTGAATTATCAAAAGCACTACAATTATAACGTAGAAAATCAGAGTATACTTGCAATAAATGGGAAAGTATAACACATGAAACAACAGTGAGATTCACCAGAGACTGGGCCCTTAGCCACTGAAGAATACTGCTTAACTACTCAAGAATACTTGAATGAACAGCAACGCGAATTATATATCAATCATCGCAGTTAAGAGACATTACAATCCGATCTCTATTTAGAACTATGTTTTATGCATTATAATTACAAATTATGCCAAAAATGAAAGATACATGCTATCAATTATCCATTATCGAGAACTAGCTCTCCCTATCCCTTTATAGCTAAAAGGAGAGATAAGTGTGATCCCTCAGGATCAGGAGATCCTGAGGGATCCACGGAAAAATGCTATCCTCAGACAATCTATTTGTTCCTGCGCTAACCTTGACTGATTTATCCTCATTCAATGCGTCTTCTTTTCCACGATTAGGTCCTACTATTCCTTCTTGTAAACCTCCATTGTTTTATCTGTTATTTTCAGCATAAAAAGTAATGGAAATTATTTTGGATAATTAAATCATATTAGAATCGTTTTTCATTCATTATTCCTCAAAATCCTTTCATTACATTATTATATCATAGCACAAAATGGATAAGGAAGAAGAAAAAGGATATAAATCAAGAGTAAATACATATCTGTTGCAAGGCTCAACAATCTACGACTTGTGACCTGGAGTCATCCGGGACCTAAGGTTAGTTGCGACCTGGGAGGTTGTGACCTAGGGCCATTCCTTCTATTCTTCTCCTTTTGGGGAGCTCATCCCTTGCATAACACGATGCCTTTCCCTATTACTAGTCTTGTGCGAATGGATCAATGATAGAGGTTCCATTAAGCCCATAGTGAGGTTCTTCGAGCTTTGTAAGGATCTGCCTTACTTGCCTAGGAAAACCCTAGCTTTTCCCATGCACCCTTCTACCTCCTATGTAGTGATGCTGCTAACAAATGTGGTTGTTCCAAGTTATATTTTCCCAATTACCCTGTTGTGGTCATTGCCCATGGGCTTGCTATTGCAAACGATAAAATCGATAAATGTAGACCCCTGGTCTTGAGAAATCAAAGGTATATCACTCTGAAAACTAGATGATACCTTTGCCTCGTTCCCATCCATCACTTGAATCCTGAAAGCACACAGAACGATACATAAGGAATCAATATGAAGTTTAAACACACTTTAATGCGCTTGAACATAAAATATCACAAATAATAATCGAATGAGGAAGGATCCGCATCCTTTGAGCTGTAGGTATTGTGATTGCTTAGCCTAGTATCCATTTATCGTTGGTGATGGTAATATCCTCTCATTTGTTTCCCATTTTCATATGATTCTTAACCTATAAGTTGTGTGAGTTCCTTTAATGCAATATCGTTCTTTCAGCATAGTCCTATATACCCTTCTACAAGTACGTCATCATAGTTCATGCACCAGGGCACTTTTCCGTAACATGGGTTTTATATATATTGTTTACATAATCATCTATCATTGAAGTGTTCGAGTGGAGCACCAGTGGAGGCTACAGGATAGAGTGTGCTCTATGCAGGTCACATAGTTGCATTTGAGGGGAGGTCGCACCTCACTAAAACTAGCAAGGGAGTGGTCGTCAGGTTGCATAATCTACGAGGTCCGCTGCTTGGCCGTGATGCGACCCTACGATTGGTCGTAGCTCATAAAGGTCGCATGGTCGCATCTGAGGAGGGGTCGCATTTTACTAAAACCAGCAGAGGAAAGGTCGCAAGGTCGCATATTCCATGAGCTCCCCTGCTGCATCATGGTGTGACCCAGTGACTGGTCGCACCTTATGGAGGTCACATGGTCGCATCTGAGGAGGGGTCGCATTTTACTAAAACCATCAGAGGAAAGGTCACAAGGTCGCATATTCTGTGAGCTCCCCTCCTGCGTTGTGGTGCAACCCTGCAACTGGTCGCATCTTATGGAGGTCGCATGGTCACATTTGATAAAAGCTAGCGTGACGACATGTGTTGTATTGCTTTTTTTTGTCTGATTTTGCCTTCGTGAGGTTGGGATAATTGGTGCCTGTGATGACTCTATGCGCGAACTTTCATAAAGATCAGGTGATTGAGTTCGGGGTGATGATACATATCCTTGGCCCTGGTTTACCTATGATCTATATGTTATGCAGGGCTTGCACTATTTATGAAGCAAGAGCTCTAGAGGTTGCCCTTTCCTCGACGCAACTGGTGATCTTCAAGTGCGCTCTCTCTAACCTGGTCTGCGACACATGGATTGTCCATATTGTAGATTGAGTGCGACCCTTGGAAGGACCATCTGACGTTTCAATGGCGCACATGCAACGCTGCTACCAACGATGAAAAATAAGTCAGGGGTTTCATATATTCCTTCTTCCAGCTTTCTCTGTGGTGACTGAAGGCTAGTTTATAACTCCCTTTGAGACCACGCATTATAGTGGGACAAATCAGGTTAATAATTGATGCAGTGATTTTTTGGTGCTCCTCCATCCCTAGGGTGGATAGCGCTACCCTTTGTTTTCACGTAGCAACAAAAATATCACTAGTGCATGAGGAAATTTCCTCGATGGCATGCTTGGGCAACATGCACTTCATGTGATGCGGCATGAGAGACATGATCTTGCACTATAATCCCAGCTCACCTTTGCTGGATTTTCCATTTACGCGGGTCGTGGCTTGATGCCTATATCGTTATTTTGGAGGCATCTCTGATATCTTGGGTTTTAGTAGCCATCTCCACCATAATAAATGACTTTACCATGATTCATGATCCTTAATACGTAGCCAAAAAATACTTGCGAAGGACGAAACAATAGCATAAACCATGATTTTATTGAACAAGTTCATAATAACGTTGAAAGCGATCCTCCTACTTGAGGCACATATAAGGATTAATATAAATAAATAAAGAAAGGTATTTTGAAGCATATTACTTCGACATACAATGCTTAACATGAGAAACAAGCTGAAGGCTTGGCAGTTTAATGATTTTATTAATTTCACATGGCTATCATTAGAGAATGATGTCTCTCAATTTAAAAATAATTAACATGTGACCACCAGCTCGATGGAGAACCCAAATAGAATGCCTAAAAATGCATGGTGAAGGTGCTTGTGGGAGGTATGAGGTAGGTTAAAAGAGGGAGGAGATCATTCTTGATAAGTTAGGGTTTTTCCAAACCCTAGAATGGTTAGCATGATGCAATCGGGCCTGGGGACTTGAGGGAGACGAACTCGCGGTCCAGGTTAAAACCCTAATGGTTTGAACAAGCAGAGGGGGGACCCAAAATTTTGAATACCCCCACAATTTTGGGGTGTTTTTGTAGCGGCTAAAACATAGAGGTCGTCAACATGATGATCATACACATTATATGCATGTACAATGGGATGAAATCCTCCCCTATGTCTAGCACAAATAAAACTCATCTCTCCATAAATCAACTGACCACAAACCTTTTCACTAGGTGAGGTTTGGATTCCAAACACTATGTCCCATTGATGTGGTCATACCATTTGTAGTTACTTAGTTAAACTCGACTCATGTCTAGTCCGAAGCTGACAGGGAAAACAACTTCATTGAGTGCATTCAACACATCCTCCAGTAGTTCCATGACATATTAGGCAAAGCCAATTCTAAGTAAAAGCAGTGACATGATCAACATCGGGTGCCACACAAGTTCCACGTGGGCGACAAAGTTTGTCTATATTTGTAGAAGGAGCACCTTGCTGGGCCCCACCACAAGCTTTTCCCACTTCGATATGGGTTGTACACCATCACCAAGGTTTTAGGGTACAATTCCTTGGAACCCAGCATCCCACCATTCCTTGGTTTTCACTCAGTGTTCAATTTGGACTACCTTCAACCATACTTTCCACCATTATTGAACACATCCGACATTTCAGAACAACTCACACCAACGGAGTTAAACCCATACTACATGGAATAGGTCACAATTGATTAGCTCATGGACACATAGATCAAGAAAACCTACTAATAGAGGATCCAAATATATTGAGTTGTCAAGGGAGGCCAATTCTTTCACCAGGGCAATTGGTTCACTAGGGACCAGGTTCAACAAAAATTTCCTCACCTCATGGAGGATCTACACGCAATTGGGACAATTTTTTCATAATGAGGGAGGACTAATCCCGATAGAAACTGGTGGCCACCTTCCTATTCCTCCTATACCTCCAGTCATTTTCATTAGTTTCCTTATTTATAACAGCATTTACTATTTTTAGTATTTTTTCGGGTCCTAAACTTCCGGAGAAGTTTTAACCCCCTAAACGACATTTTTTTGAGGTCTGAAGTAGGCCCATAGCCATAGGATGGGGCTTGGGGAAACTCCTATAATAATTGGAGATATATTTCCAACGAGGTATCATACATGCCAAACAAAGATAATTTGACCAAGTTACGACCCCGGGAAGTTGGATGCGCAACTAGCCCCAATGGGGCCCACAAACTCTTTGTGTTCCATCTCCTAGAGTGAGGGTTTTGGTTGTTTATGTTTTTCCCTTGTTTTTAAATAATATAAAGGCCCTTGAGACTCATTTCAATATAGCTCAGAGGCATGTAGCCTCCACATTTCTTCTTAGAGACAAGCTACTATCATCCAAGCTAGTTTATTTCCTTTCTGTATGTAAGCATATTTTAGTTCTTTGATATTAATGAAATAAAGTTTTATTTCAGCTGCATATATGTGGTTATGTTTATATCTATATTCCATTTTTTTCATGCATAAGTCCAAATCGGTAGATGTGTCACTATTGTCAATATGCATACAGTCTGTAAGTATTTAATAATGTACAAAAAATATATACATGAGCTTGGAAAAATATTAGTTTCTATGGCCACCACCAACAAGAAATGGGTCTCCCAATCAATTTTGACAAGAAATAACAAGATGATGCACCCCTAGTTACATTAAATAAAACCAAGGCCATGCCCTTGGTTACTCCAAAGAGTTATCCTACTAGAATTTACAAGAATATGGTACTAGGAATCATAAATTTCTTCATAAAAATGTACATGGCACAATACCCTAATCTAGACTGAGCTATGTAGTGCTTCATATAGTTTACAAGTTGGTCTCTGAAAATATAAATCTCAGCAATTAATATATTTTAAAATTGAAAACAAATTTCCACAAGGTCTTGTATAGATGGTGATTGAGTGCTTTGTTAAGGCACTCCTTGATTATTCATCCGTTCAATTTCTCGCCATGATCGGGGTGATATATTGTAGATAATAAATATGTAGTCCTTCCAAGCTTACAAAAAAAATGAAAACAAATAATAATTAAAAAAAAAAAAAAAAAACTTTAATAGAAAAAAGCATTTGAATGTTCCACTCTACATGTATGATCCAATTATTTGAATATGTAGACACAAAATTGCACTACAAAAAATGAAAACATGTACAAGCTAAGAATATAAGCCTAGATGAGACAAACTGCATGTTTTTGAAACCACACCCATTTTTGACATTTTCAGCTAGGATACATTTCCACCATCTCGAACACATTGAAAAAATGAATTACAACTTGCACAATGAAGAAAGTTTAAAACAACCCACCTACGTTACTAATGGTAGGAGTGCACATATAGAAAACAAAATCACACTCAACTAAAAACCTAATTCAATAATAGAGGAAAAAACATAATAGAAAAATAAAACAAATAAAAATGACAATCAAAATCATTCCCACTTCATATCCAACTGGCCAAATTGTTCCCAAATAACACTTTTTTCTAATAATAATGTACTTCGACTATTCAACACAGCCAAACACTCAAATTCAACTCAACCAAAAACTCTAAACACTATAAAAATATTATACTAGTGATATGATCGCAAAAACTCGAGTAAAATCATCAAATCTATTTACTTGGACTAAAAGGATCACATATATTAGGCACGAGATCACCATATCTAGTAATGGGTAATATGTGAACTTAACCACGGTATGAAGTCATATGGGTGAATTGGAAATAAAGTACTCTGGTCTTCACTTTTATACCAAACCCTTTTGACAAGAGGTATAGGGGTAAGAACTTGAAAAGATAATGAATCCTTAGGATGATATTGAAACAGACAAAACCATTTTATCATGTCTTTGTGTTTGTTTATTTAACACCCTTCTTTTCATTTGTGCAAGAAAATAAAGAACACAAAGAAAAGCGAAGGGTTTTAGTGTCCCATAAAATCATAGCACAAATTATAAGCAAGAAGATATATTATTGAATAGATGATTAAGAGTAACTTCTATCAGAGGAAGACATACCTCGCTCACAAGAAAAACAATGACCAAATTGGTTATGTTATTATATGGTTTCTTTTATTCCTAAAAGAGTGCAATATATATATATATATATATATATATATATATATATATATATATATATATATATATATATATATATATATATATATATATATATATATATATATATATATACGAAAAATCTATAAATCTTTAATTTTTTGTGCAGTGCATTGTTGATGTCATTTTTAAATTACATAGCTAAGGTCTACAAAAAAATATTTTTGGGGGTCAAGTAACATATCAAGAGATAATTTATTTCTGTGAACTATTAGGTTAGAAATTTTAATTTTCTAGTAAAAGAAGAGCACTAACAATATTGACCAGGAATTTTGACAACTTTTCTGGTTTTCTAGTACTCAAGCCTTTTCAAAAAATCTTTTTATGACTAATGATTTCAATGCCTTGAACCTTTTGAAGCCACCAATATTCCTTTAAATTCATTGGCAGTCAACATCACACATCCTTAATAAATCTTCAAAAGTGTGATGAAGTATTTTGGATTCAAAAGTTGGTATCAGAATCTCTAAATATACTTCAGGTAGGGGAAACTTCGTTGAGAATGGGTTCGAAGGTATTGTCTCATCCCTGAAGAACTCCTCCTAAAAATGGAATTTCAGGGTCCAGACTATAAGCGCATAATCAGGAATCAAGAGATACAAGACCCAAGGAAAATTCAATAGTATCTTGTTACAAAACTAACAGGTCTTGATTACCATAATATCTATAGGATCCACTATATTGCTACTATTTCATTTGAAAGCCTGAGTTTTCTATAAAGCATTAATATCTACATGTTACTAACTTGGGATTTTGTTGACAAGGACTTGACTGGAAATAAAATTGATGAATATTTGAGAAATAAACTTTAGTATTTCTTTCAAGCTCTCTACTACAACAATGCCAAACTTTCAAGCTAAGGGCATCTTAGAAAAATAAAAATGAAGATTCAAGAATATTCATGCAAGACAGAAATAACGATGCCTCAATAAAAATAAGGCAAAGTAACAGATGAAACTTACTTGAGGAATCACAGACCTTGAATACTATGAGGAAGCTTAAGGATTTCATACTCTTCTTATGGCATTGTTAGATATTTACTTAGTAGACATGTAGAAAATAACATGAAATTGTAAGAGAAACTACAAACTCCCATTGTGTCAAAGGAAACTTGCCTTCAGGTTTCCCATCATGTAATTTTTCACTTGTTGGTGACACAATATTTCTACTCTCTTCATCCCTCTACCTTATAGTGTCAATTGTTTGAATCCTAGACGCTAACAATTTCATTAGGGAAGGTATGTATGAAAACTTGGATTCTTGAACCTTCATGGCGGGCTTTTGACACCATTGATAAAGGTGGAAAGCCTCTAAATCCGGACTTCATTGGAATAAAATTGATAGTGATAAATTAATTTTAATATTTTATGATTCTCCTCACAAAATGCAAGGATTAATATTTAGCAACACATACTACACTATGATAATACATATGACCTTCGAAGAATTCTTCTGTTGATCTCTGACCATCCCAATTAAACACCATAATATGAAAAGTGGATCATTATTCCACCACAACAAATAAAAGTGGATGTGAGTCGGGCAACACCATAAAAGAGATCAGAAAACTATAAAATTTGCAATCACTTATAATTATTTATCTCTGGTAAAATATGTTGTTATAGTCACAATATCAGTGCATAACTATAAATTCCCCGTGAAAAACATGTTTTCAACTCTGCAAAAGAATGGTAGAAGTAAAATTCAACAACTACACGCTCATTAATTTCACTTTTTTTAACATGTTCTGGTAACTTATTCAAAACCACCACTCCCAAAAAAATATGATTCCAAACCCTAATTGCCACAAATCTTAGTTTTGTTGAGAAGACTAACCATGAAAATAGGTAAAATCTTAAAAAAAAATTATAGTTTTAGAGATAACATGTATCTTATGTTCATCCAAAGAATATCGTTACAGTAATTTAAAATTATATTAAAAAAAACGTATTTATATCACTTCCAAACCCTAGTGTCTCCAAAATTATGCTCCCTAACCCTCTGGATAAAAATCAACATCCAGCTCAAAACCTCTTAAAGTTAATAATTGATAAAAAAATCAAGCCACAACACCACATATTACCATCTAAATAAATTGATCCCTTGACTTGCATTCCATCACCTCAAAAAGAAAGAGAACATAAACAAGCTGCAAATAAAAATCCATCAAAAACCTACTAACTTTAATGAAGATTATCCATTCCAAATTGCATTTTCTTGTCTAACCAAGATAAGTGAAAAATTCCTAGTAGGGTTCACCTCCAAGCAATAAAGTCTCTGAGAAAGCCCTTATGAACAATCCCTTCCACATTGCAACTGGCCACATACATGGAAATTAGTTAATAAGTCTAAAGGATTCATGTGTGGACATGAACAATGAAAAGAAAGAAGAGGTTTAGAAAGCACCTTACTTCTCAATTCATGTTCGCATTGACCAAAATCTGAACTCATTTTTTCGAAACCTTTTCCACATGGCGATGATGACATTAAAGAATCCAACCTGATTTCATTGTGCCACTGCTCTGCGTTGGTTGATTTTCCCTGCCATAATGGCCCCACCTACTAGCATTTCTAGCTATCATGCTTCTATTTTCTTGGTTTACATTCCTCTAATGAGGTTTCCCCAACTCCTTCCATCCCAGTTGAGTATACACTCATTCTCTTTTTCTACTATTGTTCCCCTAGCAGCTAAGCTTCTTTCCATCCACATTATAAGATCCTCTACCCTTCCAAACTCCATTTCCAGGCTTATCGAGGAATAATTATATTGATGCCCCCATGCCTCATTTTTCTACAACATTTACAGGGACTTGTATCTTTCCCTTGCGACAGGAGGCAATTTCCCATCCTTCCTCATTTTTATGAGAATATAAAACACTGGTCCACATTCTTATTTGCACATAAAACCCTAACCAACCACCCACAAAAACCTGCGAAACTGCAAATACTCAGATTGGAGACAAGATAATTTCTTCTAGCATTTTGAAAATATTGGAAATTCATAATGTGGCAGGACTATATGTTTTGAAATGTAGATCTCGTCACCTGCCACTGACTTCCATCCTCGAAAAATGGAGTGGGAATGTGATGGCGAGATGATGTCATCATTATAAAATCTCAAAACTTAAGGCTGAACTTTGTAGATATGAAAAAATTTACTTGTACACGTAGAAATAATACAACAACCCCATCACTAGAAGTCACTGCTATGGTAGTGACATAATAAATGTGGTTGATATAGGTATATATCAATCACATGCACAACCACATTGGTAAATGTGGTTGAATAATACTGATAGACAATAATACACTACAAGAAAAAAGGACATTGTGGCAAAGGTCCTTAAAAAAAGGTTGTTGTAAGTGAATATAGTGACGTTCCTTTAAGGTTTGTCACCAAAGCCATTTTCAGTGACACTTTTGGTGAGGGTTTTTAAAGGCCCACCACTAATTCTCTCTTTGGTGACACTTCTAGTGAGCATCTTTTATTGACCCTCACCAATTCTATTTTTGGTTACTTTTGCTGATGGTTGAAAAATGTTTGACATCGTTTATCATTCCAATGAGTTTTTTATTATGCTATGTGTATGTTACTATATTTTTTGTCAAAAGATAATAATTTAAGACCAATGTTGTGGAGTCTTTTTCATTATGTGTCTAAGGCCATATAGTGGTTAGAGTAGTCAATTTGTTAAGAAGAAAATAGTGTGTATCATTTCCCTCATGTAATGAGAATATAGTTTTCCTATGAGTCAATACATGATTCATATCTATTAGGTTTATTATCTTAAAAATTCCCTTTAGGTAAAGTTCCACTAGTGTGTGTAGAAATTATATTATTTAATACATGATCAAGGTTTGTAAATTATATTAATGAGAGAGATATAGCACTCGTCAACACTCTTGGCACATCTTAACATGCTTTGGCACACACTAACATTCCCTGGCACCTCACATATCTTAGAAAATCTTTGTACCTAGAACATCTTTCCATGAATAGGACACCCAAGAAGATGGTGGCAAGCCTTAGCATATCATAACACTCTCCTAGCATGTGTTGGCATGCCTTGTAGTCCCTAGCATGCCCTAGAACACTTTGGCATGCATTAACATACATGAGAACTTGGCACACATTGGAACTTGGAATGTATTGGAACCTATTATTAGTGTGCCTAGCATGCCTCTTTTGAGAAATATAAAGTCATGAATTATTAAACATCTTATGTGTTCATTTCCTTGCATTTTAGCTTGGTTCTCTTTTTTTCCTTGATACTCCTTGTCACATATTGACATACCCTAGCATCCTGCACATCCTAGCATGCCTTAGCATCTTGCATATCCTCGCATTATTTGGCACATGTTAACACACAATAGAACTCCCTAGCACACTCTAGCACTTCTTGACATGCCCTGATATTCCCTAGCATGCCTTACTAGTGCTTAACATACCTTGTCACCCCCTCCTTGGCATGCTAGCTAACACTCATTGAAACTCCCTCGCACAAGCTCATATTCATTCACTTCCATGAATTTTGACCTAGTGCTCCCTTGTGTTTTCCTAGTACTCCCTAACACTCCTCAACATGCATTAGCACACTCTATCACACCTTAACACTCTTCGACATGCCCTTCCACTTCATAACATTTTTATCACTCCCTAACATACATTAGCACTTGGCATGTGTTGGCGCTTGGAAAGTATTAGCATGTCTAGCATTCATTAAGATGTGTCGGTATGCTTTGGCATGGTTTAATATTAAAGTTATTTGAGATCAATTATTAGAAATTAGAGAAGTAACTAAGGATGATTTGGCACTTTGAATTCACTAACACTTGGCACTTGGCACTAATTTCCACCTAGTGTTGGTGTTTATAGTATGCCCCTCCTCGGAAATGTAAATTGATCACTTATTAACCCTATGACGTGTTCATTTCCTTGTAGTTTAACATGTTTCTCCTTTTTGTTGCCTTCATAGTCCCTGGCACGTATTGTCACACCCTTGCACATCTTGGCATTCCTTAACACTTGACACATCTTAGCATATTTCACATGCCTTTGAACTATTTGGCACATGTTAGCATTCCCTAGAATGCCTTGGCACTCATGCCCTCACAACTAGCCTTACATTTTTTCATGACTTGGGAACCCAATCAAGTCCTTATCTACTGCAGTTCATGTGACATTGGTCTTCTTCAGCCACAACAACTTGACCAATTGCACCTACTACAAGTAGATTGTGGCTTGTTCACCTAAGAACTTCTTATACCTTATCTTAGGTCACTCATGTCCAAGTTTAACTTTTCCCACTTAATAACTTACCAAGACAACAATCACATATAACCATGGCCATAAAACAACTAACAAACATAGCATACATAGGCAATAATTCACATGTATGTCCAGTTCATATAAATAGTAAAGAATTAACTGAGATTTTGAAAGAACCACAAGATACAAAAGACACACAAGATATAACTCAACACAAGCCGAGTGCCCCAAAAATTATACACAAAAATGTACAATATTCAATCGTCTAAAAGAGTTTAAAACATGAGCATTCAGCCAAAGTGTGCCACATGTCATATAAAAATAATAGATAAAGGAAAAATAGAGTTGTTCCCAACACAAAGTCTCCCTTTGTCTAAAACTTATTTTTCAAGCTGCTTATCACAATCATAGGCTTGCTGCTTGAAAATCCTATTATGAAATTCTTCTAACACACTTCATCCTTGGCACACTTGAATTCACCGACACTCCTTGGCACACACTCTTATTTGTTCATTTCCAGGCATTTTGACCTAGTTCTCCCTTGTGATGCCTAGACACTCCTTAACACTCCTCAACATGCATTGACATTGTCCAACATGTGCTATCACACCTTTTCATTCCTTGGCATGCCCTAATCCTCCCTATCTATCATGCCCTCACAACTACCCTTGCTTAATTTTCAACTTGGGAACCCAACCAAGTCCTCGCTTGACTACAAGAGCTTGACCAAGTTATGATCATTACAATTAGACTATGTTGTTGAATTGTGTACCCTGGGAATTACTCCATAAGCCTAGTAAGATGGGTTTCTGTGAGTTTGGTCAAAAAATGCTTTGTGGGAAAATAACCCAAGAGAAGGGGCTTTGGACCCAAGATGGGTTTTAAAATCTAAAAGAAAATTAAAATGAAAAAATAATATTTCCTAAGGTCTAAGTGGATAAATCTAGTAAGTTATAGAGCATTCTTAAGAGGCCTAGCTAGGAAAAGCTATATAAGAAAGCCTTATTATGAAGGAAAGAACATCAAGTGAGAAGGAGCTCATTTGATCAAGGATGCCAGGAGAAATGTAGTCTAAATTAGGTCAAGTTAGAGGGCTGAGTAAGGGTTGCTAAAGGGAGACCATGATCATCCACCAAGAGTAAGATCATCATGTGAGGGTTCAAAAGAATGTCACATACCTTAATGGGTTAGAGATAGGAAGTAGGATGGCATATTGTTGGTTCTCTTATGGCATATCAAGCTCAAGAGAGGTGGCTCACGATAGTTTGGGCATGTGATTGTAGTGGTGTTTCTGTGTGAAAGCCACATCAAATTTTGAAATAGTAAAGAGGGTTGAGACCCTACCTTGTGGTAGTTAGTAGGTTGCAATGTCTATGATAAAGACCAACAAAAATGGATGAGTGTCTACACTAGAAATTAGGGCTATAACAGAAGTAGCCGCATGTGTAATATTGACTGAGGTAATCATAGTTTGAGGGTCGTAGAGATCTAAAGTTCAAGTCAAGATTCAGTCAAATAAATTCTTAGAATCTATGGATCCATATGAGCTAGGCCGAGTCACTTATGGAGGAAAGAGTTGTCTTTTTTTCTATGGGTGGATAGGGTTTGTTATAAAGATATTATAATAGAAGTATAATTCCATATTTAGGGAGGTTTCTTAGCATGTTCAATCCGTAAGGTATGTCCTTAAGACTATCACAAATATGCATAGAAGAAGAAATTTTGTGACCCGGAGAGAGGTTTATCTCTGCAATATATACAATATATTTGGAATATGGTTTGAAGAAGTATGTGTGGAGATAGAAAATACAAAGGAAGGTGGAACCCAAGTAGAAGATGAAGTAGAATAAATGTGCCATATGAGGAATGGATTGACATGAAGAGGAGTTGATTTTGGTGGACTATCCATAGATTTTTGGAGAGATATCTAAAGTAGACTATAAACAGTTAGTCAATGGACTATTGGTGGATGATTTGTGACCCTAGTTCAGTCATCTACAAATTTTTAGAAGGATTATAAGAGGAGTAGTTCATATTTTTTCATAGATTGGACAAAAAATAAATTGGTACACAAGAATAGTGATTTTGAGAGGACTCAAATCACTATTAGGTGGTCGATTTGAGGAGCCCTATATGAGGGCAATGTTGTGAGCACTAGATTAGTAAAATAATTGACTGTGGTTGAGAAAATTGATGGCATTCTAAGTACAATTTTAGGGTTTCTAGGGAAATTTAAAAGAAGAGCTCTAAATCCTATACTTGTGAAGAAATACAAGGCTGGTAGAAGGGTGGGTGTATTTGGCCTAAGGACATGCAGACTTTGAAGGACTAAAGTAGTAGTCAAGTGGGCTACCCAACTAGCCCTATTTCACTGTATTGTGGAGGATTGATTCATTGAGAAGAAGGGAAACCTCCATAGACCTAGACTTGTCATCTTGGAGAAGAAGTATGGCAAAAGTGGGCATACCAAAGAGTTGTTCAAAATGGAGTTATGAACAACTGATCGAAAACACTAAGTGTTGCATACCTTAAAGGAAAAAATACGTAGATAAAGGGAAAAAAATTTGAGACGAGTTCAGTAACCTAAAGGAGTTGAGTTCACTGATAGACGCAGATTGAGGAGTTTCGTAATGGTAGGCAAGAGGAACTTCTATATGTGTTCAAGACATGTGGATTTAAAGGGATATGTGTGGCCACCATCAAAAAGTGGATCAACCGTTGCCTTGTTCACAATATATTGGTTATCAAAGGACTAACAACAAGCCTTAGTTGTATTCCTTGTATCATTGTGATTGTAAAGGGCCATGATCCCTGGTACGAGAGCTCTAGCATATTCTATTATAGGTTGTAATTTAATGAAAAATGGTTTGAAAAAGTTAAAAATTGTCATGTGCACTAGTTGATTCCCTTATGTGTGTAGATTTCATTGTGTAAAGTAGATGTGTTGTGGCACTTGAGTGTGTTTTCATCAAAGATTCCAAGACCAAACCCAGATTCTCATGTGTCATAGAAATTCAACATATGTCTTGTTCACCTAAGAACTACATGTAACTCATCTTAGACTACTCATGTCCAACCTCAACTCATCCCACTTAACAATTTACCAATACAAGGCTCATCACATCCAAATGTGGCCGTAAAACAACTAAGAAACATAGTTTACATCTTGACATGCCATAACACCTAGCATGTACTAAATTCCTTAGCACTATGTGGCATGTGTTAGCATCCCCTACATTCCTTGACATGATTTTACACTCCCTAACACACCCTGGCACTTCTTAACATGCCTTGGTAGTTTAAAATACCTTGGCACCGCCTAGCATATAACCTTGTCACTCCCTCCTTAACACACCTATAACTCATTGAAACTCCTATCACACACTCTTACTCATTCATTTCCATGCATTTTTTTCTAGTGCTTCCTTTTGTTTACCTGACACTCCCTAGCACGCATTGGCACACCCTAACACCTGGCATAGTTTGGCATGCCGACCGAACACTCTAGCATTCCTTAGCACTACCTAACATACCTTGTCACTCTCTCCTTAGAACACCTAGATCTCATTGAAACTCCCAGTCACAAACTCTTATTCATTCATTTCCATTCATTTTTACCTAGTGCTCCCTTGTGTTTCCATATAATTCCTTAACACTCCTTGGCACGTGTTGGTACTCCTTAGCACCTAGGACATCTTGGCATGTTGCCCTAGCCTCTTGAATTCCTTAACACTTCCTATCGTACCTTGTCACTCCCTCCTTAGCACACCTGGAACTCACTTAAACTTCTAATCACAAAATCTTATTTGTTCATTTCCATGCATTTTGACGTAGTGCTCCCTTGTGTTTCCCTAGCACTCCCAGTTAACACTTCCTTGCATGTGTTGACACATCTTGGCCACATGCCACCCTAGCACTCTATAATTCCTTAGAACTAAAAAGCATGCCTTGTCACTCCTCCTTAGCAAACTTGGAACTCGTTGACACTCCTTGTCACACACTCTTATTCATTCGTTTCCATGCATTATGACATAGTGTTCCCTTGTGTTTCTCTAGCATTCCCTAACACTCCTTGGCACACATTGGCACATCTTGGCATGCTTTCCTAGCAGTCTATCATTCCTTGGAATTTCCTAGCATACATTTTCACTCCCTCCTTAGCACACCTATAACTTTCTAACACTCTATCACACACTTTTATTCATTCATTTCCATGCAATTGAAACTAGTCCTCCCTTTTGTTTCCCTGGCACTCCCTAGCATGAATTGGTGCCAAACCCTACCACCTAACACATATTGGAATGCCTAACATGCCTTGGAACTTTCTAGCATGTGTTATAACTTCATGGGATTCCCTTCACACCTTGGCACCCCCTAGTTGTCATGCCCTCATAGATAACATTACTTTTTTTGCGACTTGGGAACCCAACCACATTGAAAAAATAGTGTTGTGTCTAGCCCAAAGTATCCCTTTCTCTAAAATTTCTTCATCCATCCCCTTATCACAATTTTAGGCTTGCCTCCTGCAATTCCTATTATGAAATTATCCTAACACACTTTGTCCATGGGACACCTGTAATTCATTGACACTCCTTGGAAGACATTCTTATTCATTCGTTTCCATGAACTTTGAACTAGTTCTCCCTTGTGATTCCCTGACACTCCCCAACACTCCTTGTCATGCATTAACACTAACTATCATGTGTTATAACACCTTTTAATTCATTGGGATTCCCTGACACTCTTTAACTTTCATGTCCTCATAACTACCCTTATTTTTTTTTAGACATGGGAACCCAACCAAGTCCTGCCTCAACTATAACAACTTGAAAAAGTTTAATTTACTTCAACTAGACTATGCCTTGTTCACCTAAGAATGTATTATAGCTTATATTATGCTACTCGTGGCCAATACTAACTCATCCCACTTAAAAAGTTACCAAGTCAAGGCTCAAATCCAATTATGGCCATAAAAAAAATAATCAACATAGTTTACATCTTGACATGCCATAACACCTGGAACATCTAACAATCCCTTAGCACAATGTGGCACGTGTTAGCATCCTCTTCATTCCTTGAAATTCTTTGGAACTCCCTAAAACACCCTACCATTCCCTAACATGCCCTCGCACTCTAGCATGACTTGGAATTTCCTATCATATAACCTTATCATTCCCTCCTTAGCACATTTGGAACTCACTGACACTCCCTATCACACACTCTATATTCGTTCATTTCCATGCATTTTGAACTAGTTCTCCCTTATGTTTCTGTGGCACTACCTAACACTCCCGGAAACACATTGACACACCCTGGCACTTAAAACATCTTGGCATGTCACCCTTTCACTCTAGCATTCCTTGGAACTACCTAACATACATTGTCGCTCCCACCTTAGCACACCTATAATTTGTAACAAATCCCTGTCGCATACTCTCATTCATTCATTTCATTGCATTTGAAACTATCTCTCCCTTGTTTTTTCGTGGCACTCCATAACACTCCCTAACATGCATTGGCACACCCTAGCACCTGGAACATCTTGGCATGTTTCCCTAACCTCTAGCATACCTTGTCACTCCCTCCATAGCACACATGGAACTCACTGACACTTCCTGTAAATATATCTTAATAGTTCATTTGAATCCATTATTTTCACCTAGTGCCCCCTTGTGTGTCCCTAAGACTGCCTAACACTTCATAGCATGTGTTGGCACAACTTGGCACCTGGCACATCTTGGCCACATGCCAGTCTTGAACACTAGCATGACTTAGCACTTCCTATCATACCATGTCACTCCCTCCTTATCACACATGGAACTCACTGACGCTCCCTATCACACACTCTTATTCATTCATTTTCATGCATTTTTACATAGTGCTCCCTTTTGTTTCCCTGGCACTCGCTAACACTCAAAAAACATTGGAACTTGGCACATCTTGGTATGATTCCCTATCACTCTAAAATGCCTTGGAACTATCTAACATATATTGTCACTCCCTCCTTAGAAAGCCTGGAACTCCATAGAATGCCCTATAACTCCCTGGCACATATTTGCTCTTGGCACTTGGTGGCACTTGAAAATTATTGGCATGTGTTTGGATGCCCCGGAATTCCTTGGCATGGTTTAATATAACTTTTATTTGAGATCAATTATTCATAATTAAGAGAGAAGTAATACAGGATGATTTGGCACTTAAGACATGCTAAAACTTGGCCCTTTGCATGTATTGGCACTAGTGTTGGTATGCCTAGCATGCCACTCTTGAAAAGGTAAGGGCTTGAATTATTAGCTCACATGTGTTCATTTATTTGCATTTTAAATTGCCATTCACTTTTTTTTTCTGACACTCCTTTAAAGACGTTCACATACCTTAACATCTGTCACATCTCGTCATGCCTTAACACATGGCATGCCTTGGCATTCCTAGAATGCATTGGCATGCCTTGGCACTATCTAGCACATGTTTGCACACCCTAACACTTCTTTACATGACATAAAATTCCCTAAGATGCCTTGTCACTCCCCCCTTTTCACGCTCGACACTTGTTGACACTCCCGAAACACACCCTATTCATTCATTTCCACTCATTTTCACTCGATGATTTATGTTTGATGGGGTGCATGTCTAGAAATATTTATTTTAAAATAATAAAAAATGATCGCACCATTACTGACATAAGTAATTGCAAGATTCTACTTGAATGACATTAGGAAACTACATAAAAGATTTTAAGAATTAATTTTTTAGGGGTTTTTTTATGGTGTGGGAATGATAAGAATTGAGTGGTCAATATGGTGTGTGAATGCTTAAAATACCTTCTCACTCCCTCCTTGTAATGACAACTAGGTGCACTCATTGCCACTCCTTGACACACTCTCATATTCATTCACTTCCATGCATTTTGACCTAGTTCTCCCTTGTGATGTCCTAGTAATCCCTAACACTCCTAAGCATGCATTGACACTGTCTAATTAACACTTTTTGGCATTCCCTACCACTTCATAGCATGCATAAAACTCCCTCACACACAATGACACTTGGCACGTGTTAGCTCTTGGAAAGTCTTAGCATACCTGACATGCATTTAGATGACCTGGTATGCTTTTGCAGGGTTTAAAATTAAATTTATTTGAGATAAATTATTGGAAAGTAGATGAGAATAAATAGAGGAATATTTGGCACTTAGAATGCACTATCACTTGGCACATATTCTCACCTAGTGTTGGTGTGCCTAGCATGCCCTTCATGGAAAAGGTAAATTAATGAATTATTATCCCTCTTATGTGTTCATCTCCTTGTAGTATAACATGGTTCTCCATTTTTTTTCCTTGACTGTCCCTAACACGCATTGTCAAACCATTGCACATCTTGGCATGCCTTAGCACTTGGAACATCTTAGCATGTTTGACGTTCCTTCTCACTATCTAGCACATGTTATCACTCCCAAGCATGCCTTGTCACTCATGCCGTCACAACTAGCCTTACTTGGGAACCGTACATGCCCTGGAACACCTTTGCACTCCCTAGTTGTCATATCCTCATAGATAGCCTTACTTTTTTGCAACTTGGGAACCCAACCAATTCATTAGAAAAACAATGTTGTGCCCAACCCAAAGTCTCTCTTTATCTGAAATTACTTTATCCATGCCTTATCACAACAATATTCTTCCCTCCTACAAGTCCTATTCTAAACTTCTCCTAAAACACTTCATCCTTAGGACACCTAGAATTCACTCACACTCCTTGGCGCACACTCTTATTCATTCATTTCCAAGAATTTTGACCTAATTCTCCATTGTGTTCCCCTGGAACTCCCTAACACTCCTCAACATGCATTGCCATTTTCTACCATGTGTTAGCACACCTTTTCATTCCTTGGCATGCCTTGGCACTCCTTATCTATCATGCCCTCACAACTACCCTTACCTTTTTTTAGACATGAGAACACAACCAAGTCCTTCCTGGAATATAATATATTAACCAAGTTACAATTACTACAACTATACTATTCTTTGTTCACCTAAGAACTTCCTATAACTCATCGTAAGCTACTCATTTCCAATCTCAACACATCCCACTTAAGAAGTTACCAAGTCAAGGCTCACATCCAATTGTGGCCATAAAACAACTAAGCAACATATTTTACATCTTGAGATGCCATAAAACCTAGCATGTTTAATACTACCTTAGCACTATGTGGCATGTGTTAACATCCCTTGCATTTATTGGCATGTTTTTCACCCCCTAGCACACCCTAGCACTCCCTGACATGACCTAACACTCTAGCATGCCTTGGCATTGCCTAACATATAACCTTGTCACTCCCTCCTTAGAAGACTTGGAACTTACCGACACTCCCTATAAAACACTCTTATCCATTCATTTCCAAAAAAAATTAATTAGTTATCCCTTATGTTTCTGTGGAGCTCCCTAACACTCCCCGGCACACATTGGCACACCCTGACACCTGACACATCTTAGCATGTTTCTCTAACACTCTAACATTATTTGGAACTACCTATCATACCTTGTCACTCCCTCCTTAGCACACATAGAACTCATTGACACTCCCTATCACATACTCTTATTCATTTCCATGCATTCTAAACTAGTGCTCCCTTGACATTCCTTGGCACTCCATAACACTCCCTAACATGAATTGGCACACCTTAGAATCTGACACAACTTGGCATGTTTTCTTGACCTCTAGAATACCTTGTCACTCCCTCCTTAGCACACCTTTAACTCACTGACACTTCATGTCACAAACTATTATTTGTTCATTTCCATGCATTAATTTTACCTGGTGCTCCCTTGTGTTTGTCTCGCACTCCCTAACACTTCCTAGCACATGTTGGCACACAGTGGAACCTGAAAAATCTTGGTCGCATGCCACCCTGGTACTCTATAATGAATTAGCATTTCCTAACAGACCTTGTCACTCTCTCCTTAACAAACCTGGAACTCGCTAACACTCCCTGCCACACACTCTTATTCATTCATTTCCATGCATTTTGACCTATTGCTCACTTATGTTTCCCTAAAAATCCTTAGCACACATTGGCACACCCTTGTTCTTGAGACATCTTGGTATGCTTCCCTAAGACTCTAACATGCCTTGGAACTGCATAACATACATTTTTTCTCCCTCCTTAACACACTTGTAACTCGTTGGCACTTCATTTCCATGCATTTGAAACTAGTGCTCCCTTGTGTTTCCCTAGCACTTGTACCTAACACTCCCTAGCATGCGTACACACCACACCTTAGTACCTAGCACATCTTGGTGTGCCTTAACAATTGACTTGTATTTTTATGGCTAACATGCCTTGGAATTGCCTAGCATGTGTTAGTACTTTGCAATATTCCCAAATGGGGAAAGCAACAATGTAGCTCACAATAATGGAAATAATAGCAAATTTGAACACATTACATATGAGCCAAAAGATATATCCATGGTATTATGTATAACAGCAAGAATAAGTACAATATCTTGGGGATCCAGTCCCTCAAGCTAGGCAAGAGAAGCCCCAATTCCTAAAATCACCAATACATGTAATACCACTGCTACACAAACACTGCAACAAGTAAAACGTAGTTTTAGTGACTAATACTGTAGCTGGAAAATGTAAATATATGGATATTTTATTACAATGCTCAAACAAGGCCAAAAATTGAGATCTATGCTCCTCAACACTTTCCCTAGATAACCCAGGAAGGGTTTCTAGAAATGCATAAAATATAAATGTTGGATCTAAAGCCCTAGGGCTGAAGATTCATTGTAGCTGAACCACATAGAAGGAGGTGGCTGAATCTAATGTAGATCTGAAAGGAACTCCTCCAACAGACTCTCTCAATGAAGGGCTTATCCCTTTAATGGAAATCAAACACTCTAAATGGAGCATTGAATTCACCCTTGCAACAACTCACTAAAATAACGTAGTCCTGGAATGGAACTGCAATGTAGGGGATGATGCTACCTTGGCCTGATGCCAAAATATGATATGAAGCACAGGGACCTTCTTTACCAATCTCCTAATGGAAAGAAAGCTTCCTTCACTGAAGACAATCTCAGTAATGATCCACATAAATCCTCCACTACTGCACCCTGCAACTCAACACGTATCTAAACAGAAAATGTGTTGTAGAAGAAAGTTGTAGCTTGGAAAAATGCCAGAATGTGGAAATAATGCTCAAGAAATTCTCCTGAGTAGGCCCTTTAAGTCCCCCGAGGATGAAGGTGGATTCCCACACGGAAACACCCTTGTGCTAAACAACACTGCAATCTTAGCTAAACAGCTGAAGAGAGACAAAATTCTTAATAGAAAACAATAAAATAATAATCTAAAACATCTCCTCAATGGCTTCCATCCCATTCCTTATATTCCTGGTGAGCTTCCTCACCCTTGGCCCCACTCATTAAAGGCACTACTTCCATTAAAATGATCTCCCTCCAAAATTGCACTGTCCCTCATTGAATGTCCACTCCCTCCATATCGGAGTTTTTTTATTTGGTCAAAGTTGACCCAGTCCACATGGTTCATCCCTTGTTCACACATAGGGGAGCTTTATCCAACTCTATTGATGCCCTCCATTCACATTTGGAGTGGTTTTATTCCTACTAAGGAGATTTATGGGTATCCCTACCCTCTTATTCTTCTAACTAAGAAGCAAAATCAAAATTTAATATTCCAATTAGTTGCATGCTAATTTAGGAATATTACAATCCTCCCCTCCCAAATGTTGCATGTCCCCAAGAAACTGCAAGGATATAACTGAAAATTGTAGGGAACCTTCATTCCCATGTGGAGCTCCAATCTCCAAGCTATAATCCATATAAAATGAATCACCTTCGAGAATGGTAATTATCCAAAAAAATCCTCCCTCGTGCTCATGAGAGGCATCTCCCAAATTCTCAAGTTACCCAAATGGCTCATCCCATAAGGAAACAAGAGATCCAATGTAGAAATCATGGATTGTTCAATGTTCTCCCTGAAGCATGAAACATAAGAAATGTGGAGAATCTCATCTCTAATAGGAACATATAATCCATGTGTCATCTCTCCAATCATGCCCCCAACAATGATAAGGAGATCATCAACATATGGGATCATAATCAAAGTCATACTAGCTTCCATGTGTAATATTAGAGAAGTACAATGGTCCCTCAAGTGAAACTAGCGCAGTTTGACTCCTAACTGCAACAAAATATGGCATGATGACCACTTCTTTTCTACCCCAATATTCTCACATGCTTGGATAAGGTGTATGATGTGTGGTGAAAATTGAGCACAGCCTGAATACGATATCATATCCCCAATATCCCCTAGGGAGTGGCCATCATAAATGCTGCTTATGGCCCCAAGTAGACCATTAATTCTATAATAAAGACTACCCTAATTTGGAACAATTCCCTGCACATGAATGGTAAGGAAATACAAATACATAGTAAATGAATCATGATGTACATAAATACAATCTTTACCATGTACTTGGTTCAAGCTAGTAAGGTGGCTCATAGATGGGCCTCCTCTCACTTCTAATGAGAAAGGAAGTGGCTGTGATAACTCTACCAAAGAGTTATGTCTCTCCTAAACCTCCAAACAATCCATGCATCTCCTCATATGATGGTGCATATCCTCTTTGAAGCCTTCCCAAATGAATCCCTCTAGGATAGTACAGTATGCTCTTATAAAACCAGTGGGCTGTGAGAGAAAGTCGTCATATGATACATGTAGTAGCTTCTCCTTGAGCTTAGAGGCTCTAGTCAAGAATATCCTACTCTGAAAATAGATGAACTGATATCTCACTGCATATCTCCCATATGATAACTGGCCATTAAGAATCCTACATGAAAAGAGATCCTTAGAGTATTCCACCAACAACTAGGATCTCCAATAAGGGTCAATGCTCAATAATGACAGCACTGTTGATCTATCATGTAAAACACCTGTCATGTTTTTTCTCTCTTCTTTGACATCTCCCATGCCAGATTCATACACAGGGATGCTACAATCTTGCCTCTGCTGCTCCTCCTGCAGCTTCCCATGCTCTAGTGAAGGTGGAAGTTTTTGGAGGCTAGCCTTCCATGAAAAGCTATCACCGATCAAAAACTATTTGAGTTTGGTCAATGTAAGCATGAGTGGCCACCAACCTTTACCAAATATGGAAGATCCCTCCTAATGTGGAAGTATCTTCTAATTCTCCAAATCCATGCAGTGCTCTCGTTGCACCCTGATAGCGCCATCCATCCCTAAAACATCTTCTCTCAGTGCAAGATGTTTGGTGAGAGTAGGTCATATTGATATTGGGAGAATATCTCCCTCCTACTTGAGCCTAACCCATAATCTCTGCATTGTTTCAAGTCCTCCCATGGTTCTCACCCCTCCGGGATCTATAAGTGGTGCAACCAGATGTGATGTATCTCTCATCAACTCCTGATCTGGTGGTCTCCCACGTGGAATACCTCCATGTAATGAGACATCAATGTCAAGAGTAGACTACATATATGAGTGGACTGCCTTATCCCTGCTCTCGTTACCCAAATCATGCTGCCTCTTTTTTGTATCAACCTCATGAAATAGATAGGGGTGTGTGCTCCTAATCACCTGATGTTGGCCATCCTCCCTATCCTTTTCTTCTTTCATCTACAAGGTCTCACAATCTATCAATGATGACACATTTTTCTCATGGATTGTTCCCTAATATCCACATGTGAGATTCTTTGGAACTTCTTGTAAGGACATAATAACTCCTCTCATTGGAGCATTTGCTCCATATTCCTCTTCATGAGGTACTATATTTTCTCCTGCTGTGACAACATTTTTACCTCTTTCCTGCTCCTCCCCTTCATCATTGATGGAGGATACCTCATCTTCATTAAGAGGCTATTTGTTTTGCTCCTCTTTTGAAAAAGAGATCTCCATGTCTTCCTTTTGAGAAGAGATCTCTTCTTGAAGTGGAGATCTTGCCTCCAGCGAGTTATTTTGCAAGTTTTTAACCGCCTCAATAGCATTCTGAAATGGAGTTGGGTTTATAGATCCTTCCATCTCATGCAAAGGTTTTGTTTGTTTAGGCTTGGATAGCTCAACCAAGGATGTTTTAGAATGTTTTACATCAAATCTCTTCACTAACCTCTTAGTGAACTTTGCATAAGTAGATACATTTACATGATTCAAGGAAGAAGTTTCATAAAACCACCAAGCTTAAGCCTTACCTTCAAGATGCAGTGCTGCTACTCTAATGGCTTCATCTTCTGAAACTTGGTGCTGCTGCAAATAAGTGTCTAACTCCTTCACCCAAGCCCTAGTTGTACATTTAGGTGATCCGTCAAAAGTAGATAGAAATGATCTACCCAAGTCATGCTTCTTGCACCTCTTTCTTCTATTGTGATTGCTAGGTCTTATATTCTCCTCGATCTTGCAAAACCCTTGGAAGTTTAGATGATCTTTGAACCTTTGAGATTGAGATTCATACTCTTGAATATAGTCACCAAGAGTCTCCTCCTTTCGTGCATCTCCTTCCTCCATCTCTCATGCTATGAATGTAGGCATGGTAGAGCGTTGTAGATATAATTGTGTGGCTGAATTCTCACGCCCATAATATGAAGAACTGGATCTTTCTTCATGTGAAAATATTTTAGAGAGATCTGCAGGTCTTTCCCTCCTCATTCCCTTGATTTCTCTATTGATATCATGCATATTTTGGAGAAGAAGTTTTGAAAACTTATTTCCCTCCATTTCTCCAAATAATGGATTCTTTCCTTTGTCTCTTATGTGATTCTTCTCCTTTCTGTGAGAAGCTTCTTCTTCTTTTGATAACATAGATGCAATGTATTCACCAGCTGAGCCAATATTATGCTCTAATACCACTGTAATATTCCCAAATGGGGAAAGAATAAATATAGCTCACAATAATGTAAATAATAGAAAATTTCAACACATTACATATGAGCCAAAAGATAGATCCATGGTATTATGTATAACAGCAAGAAATAAGTACAATATCTTGGGGATCCAGTCCCTCAAGCTAGGAAAGAGAAGCCCCAATGCATAAAAGCACAAATACATGTAATACCACTCCTACACAAACACTGCAGCAAGTACAACGCAGTTTTAGTGACTAATACTACAGCTGGAAAATGAAAATATATGGATCTATTATTACAATTCTCAAACAAGGCCAAAAATGGATATCTATGCTCCTAAACACTTCTCCTAGATAACCCAGGAAGGGTTTCAGGAAATGCACAAAATATAAATGGTGGATCTAAGGCCCAAGGGCTGAAGATTCACTGCAGGTGAAGCACATAGAAGGAGGTGGCTAAATCTGATGTAGATCTAAAAGTAACTCCTCCAATAGTTTCTCTCAATAAGGGGTTGATCCCTTCAATGGAAAGAAAACACTGCAAATGGAGCACTGAACCCACCCCTGCAACAACTCACTAAAATAACGCAGTCATGGACTAGAACTGCATTGTAGAGGATGATGATGCCTTGGCTTGATGCCAAAATATTATATGAAGCACAAGGGACCTTCTTTACTAATCTCCCAATGGAAATAAAGCTTCCTCCATTGAAGACAAGCTTAGAAATGATCCAAAGAAATCATGCACTGCTGCACCCTACAACTCAGCACATATCTAAACAGAATTTGCGATGTAGAAGAAATTTGTAGCTTGGAAAAATGCTAGAATGTTGAAATAATGATTAAGAACTTCTCCTGAGTAGGCACTCTAAGTCCCCCGAGGATGAAGGTGGGATTCCCGCAGGGAAACACCCTTGTGCTAAACAACACTGCAATATTATCTAAAAAGCTAAAGAGAGCCAAAAGTATTAACAACCCAAAATCAAATAATAATCTAAAACATCTCCTCAATGGCTTCCATCCCCTTCCTTATATTCTTTTTGATCTTCCTCACCCTTGGCCTCACTCATTAAAGGCACACATTCCATGTGAATGATCTCCCTCCAAAACTGCGTTGAACCTAATTGACTGTCCACTCCCTCCATACCAATGCTGTTGATTTGGTCAAAGTTGACCCAGTCCACATGATTCATCCCTTGTTCAGACATAGGGGAGCTTTATCCATCTCTATTGATGCCCTCCATTCGCATTTGGAGTGGTTTTATTCCTACTAAGGATATTTATGGGTCTACCTACCCTCTTATTCTTCTAACTAAGAATAAAAATAAAAATTTAATATTCCAATTAGTTGCATGCTAATTTAGGAATATTACATACTTCCTGGTTTCTATGGCACACCTTAGCACTCCCTATTTTTCATGCCCTCATATATAGTCTTACTTTTGTTTCTACTTGGGAACCCAACCAAGTCATTGGAAAAGAAATTTTGTTCCCAACCCAAAGTCTCCCATTATCTGAAACTACTTTGACCAACCCCTTATTTTAACCACAGGCTGCCCTCATACAAGTCCTATTATGACTTTCTCCTAACACACTTTGTCCTTGAGACACCTGGAATTTGTTAACACTCCTTGGAACACACTCTTATTTGTTCATTTCCATGAATTTTGACCTGGTTCTCCCTTGTGATGCCCTGGAACTCCCTAACACTCTTCAACATGCATTGCCAATTTCTAACATGTGTTAGCATGCCTTTTCATTCCTTAGCACACCCTGGAACTCCTTAGCTATCATTCCCTCACAACTACCCTTAATTTTTTTGGGACTTGGGAACCCAACCAAGTCTTGTCTCGACTACAACGACTTGACCAAGGTACGATTACTACAACTAGACTATGACTTTTTCACCTATGGATTGAATATACCTCATATTAGGCTATTCATGTACAATTTCAACTTAACCCACTTAACAAGTTACAAGTTACCAAGTCAAGGCTCATGTCAAACCGTGGCCATAAGACAACTAAGCAACATATTTTACATCTTGAAATGCCATAGCACTTGGCATGTATAATAATCCCTTGGAACTTTGTGGCATGTGTTGGAACCCCCTGCATTCCTTGGCATGCTTTGGCACTCCCTAGCACACCCTACCACTACTTGACATGTCGTGGCACTCTGGCATGCCTTGGCACTACCTAGCATATAACCTTGTCACTCCCTCCTTAACATACCTCAAACTCACTGGCACTCCATATCAATCACTCTTATTCGACCTCCATTTCCATGAATTTTGAACTAGTTCCCCCTTGTGTTTCCATGGAACTCCCTAACACTCCCTGGCATGCATTGACACACCCTGGCACCTGACACATCTTGGCATGTCACCCTGGAAGTCTAGCATTCCTTAGCACTACCTAGCATACCTTTTCACTTCCTCCTTAACACACCTAAAACTCACTGACACTCCATGTCACACTCTTATTAATTCATTTCCAATCCTTTGAAACTAGTGCTCCGTTGTGTTTCTGTGGCACTCCCTTGCACTCCCTAGCATGCATTGACACACCCTAGCACCTATCACATCTTGGCATATTTTCCTGACCTCTAGCATGTCATAGCACTGCCCAGAATATGTTGTCACTCCCATCTTATCACACCTAGAACTCACTGACACTTCTTGTTACAAAATCTTATTCATTCATTTCCATGAATTATTTTGACTTAGTGCTCCCTTCTATTTCCCTGTCATTCTATTACACTTCCTAGCACGTGTTGGCACACCCTAGCACCTGGAACATCTTGGCCGTATGCTTCCCTGACACATTAGCATGCCTTAGCATTGCCTAACATACCATCTCACTCCCTACTTAAAACACTTGGAACTCGTTAACACTCCCTGTCAGACACTCTTATACATTCATTTCCATGCATTTTGACCTAGTTCTCCCTTGTGTTTCCCTAGCACTCACTAACATTCCTTAACACGCATTGGAACACATTGGCTCTTGGTACATCTTAGAATGCTTCCCTAGCACACTAGCATGCCTTGGCACTGCTTATCATACCTTATCACTCCCTCCTTAGCACACTTGTAACTCACTAACACTCCCTATCACACACTCTTATTCATCGTTTCCGTGGAATTGAAACCAATGCTCCTTTGTGTTTCCTGGCACTCCCTAACATTCCCTAGAATGCATTGGAACCACACCCTAACACCTGGCACATATTTTCATGCCTTAGCACTTGCCATGTCTTAGCACTTGGCATGTACTGGCATGCCTAACATGCCTTAGAACTGTATAACATGTGTTAGCACTTCTTGGCATTCCCAGGCACACGTTGGCACTCCCTACTTGTTACATCCTTATAGATAGCCTTACTTTTTTTGCAACTTAGGAAACCAACCAAGTCATTGAAAAAATAATGTTGTGCCTAACCCAAAGTCTCACTTTATCTGAAACTGCTTTGTCCAACCCCTTATCACAATGATAGGCTTGCCTCCTAAATCTTTATCATCTTCTGTCTAATAAAATTTTTGGATAAATATGTTCCAATCTTTGATATTTCCTTATTAATGAAGAAATTTGCAATTTTTCAGGTCATTTGACAAAGTATTTCTTGTGATTCGAAATTAGTGTTCCAAGATGTGTGTCAAATACAAATAAAATATTCACGAATGTGCTCTTCTCTAGAGATTTACCTCTCTTCTCAAAAAATCCTAGGTTTGAAACTATTCGTTCACTCAAATATATGATCATTTTTTTCCTTCCAACTGCAACACCTGGAGTGAATCTGGGTCATCTATCCTATTTAAAATATGTGGTCATGTTATTGGTTTTGCATTGATACATAGGGTGAAATTTGAAATGGTCCTAACTCAAACATTTCTTCAAATAATTGATTGGTTTCTATATCTCCTCGGAGCATACACAAGATGTAGATCCATAATTTCATTCAAGTTGCAAGGAAATATTGGAAATGGATTCATATATTCTAGACTCGGACCTACTAGGACTCATGTTTGTAACAGAAGTTGAAGAATTGGGTTCCCAAAAGGTCATGGAACTTTTTCAAGGAGGCAAGGACTTGGTTGTAAATACTAAATAGTATGAATTGAAATTGATATGTTAAAATTTTGATTCATTGTCATTTTGTGACCCCAGTTGTAGAGTAAGTCAAATTCTTTGCCTATGGGTTTGTTAATTTTCTTGGAAATTCAACACTAAAATTTCTTCTAGCTTCATAAATTGAATATTTGGATCTAATGTTCATTGTTGTATGGGAAGGGTCAATATTTATGTGTACAAGATTGGAAAGACCATATGGAGTATCATGAATACATTGAAGTTGCTGATAAAATTATTTTGTTTTGTTAGGTAATATCACTTTAGCTTTTGTTTTGCATTTGTAATGTAAGTAAAAATTCATGGATGTCCTATGTATCTACAAGGGGAACTTCATTTTACTTTGATGGAAATATTGGGATTCCAATCTTCCATTTTGATTAGATTGTTGTCATTAATATCTTGGAATAAATTTTGATTCTTTGATTTATGTATGCCATAAGTTCATTGTATGTTGTAATCTTTTATGAAACATATCATTAATTGGACTTGGAGCTAGTGGCACATATAAAATTATGCTAATTAGGTGCCCACATTCTCCCTACTCTCTTGGTTGCAATTTTACTTCTATTTGGACATCATTGTTTTTGTTCCTCCATTGTTGTCTCATTATTTTCTTAATGCTAGGTTTTTCCTCCTTGTGATAAACTTCTTCTATGCCTAGGTTTTGATATGTTGTTGTTTCATTTATGGTTATTAGATTACTATTTTTCTAGTTCACTTGAATGGATATTTATTTCTCATATTTGTGGGGCCTCTTGCCCACACACCTCACCTTTTTATATGGGCTTCTCATGATGAGTACAACCTCTAGCTCGACCTATTTTGTCTTTAGGGGATATCAATATAAATTTCAATTTCAATTTTCCATAGTTTGGTAGCTCACATTGGCCGTGTCTGTAACAGGGAACAATCTTGGTGATTTGGGCATGGTCCAAATTACCATCTCTCTCAAGATGACAAATTTTAGAAGTCAATAATATCTATTTATCTTAATTATTAGAAAATCAACTTATTGTGTTTAACTTTTAATTTTTACATATTTTCCATAAACTACCACTAATTATTTAAAATAATTTATTTTTATTTGCATAATTTATAAATTTTAATTAAAAATACTTAGTTCAATACCATAATATCCCCTCCCCACTTTAATCCATTGTATATGAAGAACCTTAATTTAAATTGAAAGCAATGATTTTAAAGTTCCACTTTTACCCATTTTATGGGGAGAAAAAAATAAAACCAAACAACTTTTAGGGCTTACACTATAAAATAAAATAAAAACCATACCCAACCCGAAACAAAGAAAAATAAATTAGAGTCGTTTGGATCAAAAGTTAACGAGTTTTAGGCGGGAGCATAAGAAATATTTAATTCTGCTAGAGGGGTTTATAAAAACCCTCTTCTGCTATGTTTTATCCCTAATAATGGGCCTCATGAACGCCGACAATGAGCAGAGAGGTCAGGAAGAGGAGTTGTTAAATATCTACAAGGAGAATCCCATGGATGCTCTGGCCTTGAATCTTGTTCATTTCCAACGGTCATGCGTTCAGTGGAAAGTTTGACAATGGTTGTGCTTCTCAGGAAGCATATCACAAGGATTGGCACTACCCACACAAACCACCATCAAGGTCCACCTTCTAGTTTGAGTTCAATTCCATCAACAAGGTACTCTTCCCATTTATTTATCTGATAATGTACGCTGTGGTTAGAATATTGTTTGAAGAAATAGAATATAAACTGAGATTAATCTTCCCATAAAGTGCATAAACTCACCTTTGGAAATATCACACTATTACTTTATGGTACATCATCGAAGGTATATTCCAACCCAGCCACCTACACAAACCCTCTATCTCCACCCAATCGAGATTCCATTGTAACCAAGAAAATCATGAAGAAGCAGAAGATGACCCTATTTCATGATGGAGGCTTGGCAACAGTGTATTTGGACCAACGCCTGAGTTGTTTCCTATGTATTTGGATACAATCGATTTCACAATTGACTTAATCAGTCTAGTATGAGCGACCGCACTAGTAGCACCCCAATCTATAACTTAACTTTGATGAATGAGAGGGGAGTAGGAGGACGTAGTAGGAGAGAGGAGATTCACAACCATGGTTTTTGTGAAAGCCCAGAAAACATTGGGCCTACTTCAAGAGGTTTCAAGTCAGATTCAAGCGCAGGAGATTGTAGGGAAAGGATCTGACTGACAATGCGTAGGTACATAATTCTGTTGGTGACGTTTCTGTTGTGTGGCTTGGTGTACTCGCTTCCCCTGCAATTTCGTTCATGATGGATCGTGGATGAAACAAGCAGTAGGCGAGTGAAGTTTACATGCGTGAACTAGGCAGGTCACATGGAACCTGTGCTATCAGAGGGCCTCAGCACCCAACCTATGCAATATATTACCAACACCATCAGCTCCCTCAACTTCAACTGCGTGCGCCACACATGGGCCATTTTTAGGTCACCGATCCATCCCTTTTTAGTCTCATCATTTTCGAGACATTCACCTCTCTTAACCTGAGCTCCACAACATCCGGAGTAGCCATGCACAACCCAGAGCTCCTATGGATCTCTCATATTGAAGCCTACCAACATGTGGTCACATATCTCCAAAATGTCGATGTCAAGGTCATACTGGATAACCATGTAAGAAAACTACAGTGGTTCTTCTCTCTCAATGATGACAACAATTTATTCAAAGATAAGTACTTCAATCCAAAGGCATGGATTCAAGGGCTTAAAACCATGGCCTCCAACTTTAAGGACTGCCCGAATGTCGTAGCCATGTCATTGTAGAAGGAGCTCGGAGGTTCGACGTCCAACATCCTAGACTGGTATAAATACATGCAACAATGAGTCTTGGCTGTCCATGCGGCCAATCCCAACGTCCTTATCATTCTCTCTATTTTGAGCTATGACAACGATATGAGTTTATTTAGGTCGAATCTGGTGTAGTTTCCCCTCAGGAAAACCTATTACAGGGCAAGGATCTGCCTGATTAACCAAGATAAAAACAAGACACACCCAAATACCGATTGGTCGTTAGATTCGGAAAAACGTATGTGGTGGCACGAATCATATATGAAACTCTTGTAGGATATGACATTATCTCGGTTGCTTATTCTCTAGAGTTTCCTAGTTATGGACTTGAAGTAGGGCTTACAAACAATGATGCAGCATACTCCACTGGTCTATTTTTGGCACGTCGTGTTTTGAAACAACTAGAGATGCATGAGGAATATGTTGGGAATGAGGAGGACACTGGAGAGGACTACAGTATTGAGCCAAATGGTTCCAAGAGGCCATTCAGAGCTTTTTTGGATGTAGGTCTTGTGAGGACCACCACCGGCAACAGAGCCTTCGGAGCCCTGAAGGGTGCTTTGGATGGAGGATTAGATATTCCTCACAACGATAATTGTTTTGATTGTTATAACAAGGAAAGAAATATATTTGATGTTAAGGTCGATCGAAAGTAAATATTTGGGGTCACGTAGCTTTCATACATGAAGACATTAAGAGAATATCAACTAGAGAAATAAAAAAAAAAAGTCTTCTGGAAGGAATGGCGTAGCATAGAATGGCATGGAGATGGATGGAATGACACATAATTTTTTATTTTACTCACCTACCTATGCCGCACCTAGAGAATACCCCCTATACTTTGTTTGATGAATGGAGATGGAGAAAACATCATTATTCTCTCATTACTCTCACCAAGATCACAAAAGCGTGTGCCAAGGTATTCTCACATTGAATCTTTGTTTTTCATATCTTCTTATGTAGAAAGTTGACTCTAGAAACATGAAGAAAAACAAGCATGGAGATGGTCATGTCATTGGAATAAGGCTATTGCCCCTGTAGAAATCTGATTGTACCACATTTATTTGAGATCTGCTCAAACCATCTTGGTTTTTAAATGTATTAATTTCATAATTATAGATTGTAGTTGTTGCACTTATTTACTGTTGAAATGACAATAACAGTATTTTCAACAACGTAGACTCATTCACTAGAAGGTAAGGTTGCCAAAATTTTCCCTCCAGTCCTCATTTTTCCTCCTCGCCTTGTTTCTGTACCCATCATTAGCTTTCCCCGATTCTTCATTCCATCGAGATGTCACAGTGCTTATTTCATTGAAAGAAGCAATGATTGATCCTCTTCGTCTGTTAGATAGCTTAGAAAACAAATGTATGACTGTCACCATGTCACCAAGTAAATCCGAGGTGGGATCCTCCCTCTCGAGTAACGGATAACAATTCGGCTTGGTCGTTTGTCATTTCCATCTTACAGTTATATTGAAGTTCAAATCAATACACTTGCAAACCTGCTGGAAAATATTGCAATGTAATAAGATTACCAAATTTTCATGTTCCCAAGAAATGTTAAAACATATAAATAATTTAGAAGAGATAGTAATAGTTTTGGAATTAGTTTTCTTGCGAATTAGATCTATCCAGAACTATCACTTTTCTCATTGTACATAAGCGTTAACAAATTTTTTCATCTTTATAGCATATATATAAGGGAAATTAGAAATATGACTAGAACAACTGGAACTGGAACTGATAGCTCTATGGCTAGATCTACTGCATCTCGATCACCAAGTCAGACTCTTTTTATCAATCACAAAAGCTAGAAACCCATATCCTCGTGTTGGTATATAACTAGTTCTTAGCTTTCATGAGCGAACTGTTTAGGTATTATAAAAGGGAAAAGTAAGGGAATTTTGTGTGATAAATGGTTTCTAATAATATTTGTAAAATGATTGAAAAACCTTTTCCCATTTGGCATCTTGGGGTTAAATTTCATGGTACATCTAGGCACAAAATGTATCATGTGACTTGGGTATTGGTGGTGATAAAATATGTACGTGGTAAAGAACAGTATGGTCAAATTGTCTTGTGAGTATTGGGTAACTATATATATGAAAATATTTACCAAATCAAAGTATTAATGGAATTATTGTTTATCTCATGCTCTCTAGACTTTTCACGACCTCTGTAGACATGTATTACATCATTGTTTCCATCAGAATGTTCTTCCACATCTGCACTATTTCTTTCTTCCACATTGTTACCTAATGGGCCTTCTTAGTTCTCTTCTAACATGTATCAACATGAGGACTTGTATTTCTCTTCTATCAAGCATTACAGCGAGGACTTGGACTTTTTTTTTAAACTATATCTTGCCTTGACTGGGAACTCTACACAATCCTTAAGTTATTGGATTTCGCCTCCTTCCCTCACAATACTTGTTTTCCTTCCAAAACTTTATCTCTTTCACTTAAAACTACTTTAAACTGAAGCTTGCTACACACTTTTCACCTTCTTAAGGTGTCTACCTTTTGTTTAGCTCAAATATCTACCTCAATTTTTTTCTCACCACAAAAAGAAAAGAATCCACTTTTCATATTCGATTTTATTTTCATTTTGTTTTGATTTTCTTCTACATTTTGGGGGGTTTTAGTGCTTTCCTTTGATTCAAAAAACAATGGAGTCCTAATATATGCTTCACTTGGATAAAAATATTCAATGCTGGGTGATTGTTCTAGAAAATAACTCTATTGTTCAACACTGAAAAAGGCTTGACCACTTTAACTTCTCAAAATAAGAGTCTTTAGTTTGTTGAGCTATGGTAGCTCAGGAGATATTCTTCACTAGCTTTGTGCCTTAACTTGTGAAGAATATTAATCAACCTTATAAATGCTTACTTGAGTGGAGTAAGTAATTAATGAACTCCTTCCTAAGCTTTAACTTAGGAAAATAACATTTTATGTGTTGTATTCTTTTGTTGACTTAATGAATCATAGTCTAAATTTATGAAGACAAATACTTTTACTAGCCAAGATCTTAGCCATTGATCTCAAGGGATGAGATGAAGGTTTGATTAGGAGGCTTTAGAGAATATTGCCTTAAATGAACATGATTTACTTCCTTCACAGACTTTGTCTCCTTTGCCTACAACTACTTCCAAGTGAATATTTCCACACATAGGACTACAACTTCTCAACACGTCCAAATTTTTTCTAGCCCATAACTCCATTCCATCTTCATTTTAATCAGAGAAAAATAAGAATCCCCTTTGCACAAGAGATTGTCTTTTTGCATTGTTTTAAATTTTCTTATTTCTATGTGCTTTTTTGGTGGCGAGGTTGGGGTGGGAGGGGGTTGCTCAACACTTTGCTTTGATCTGCAAAACATTGGAATTTGATCTATGCTTCACTTAGACAAACAACTTCAACACTTGGTAGTTTTTTCTAGAAAATAACTTTATTGTTAGACATTGAAAAGGACCTAACCATTATACCTTCACAAATTAAGATTGAGTCTTTACATAGAAATTTTCTTTTCACCATTGAGCCTAAGTGATTTGGCTCCCTTAATCTTTCTTTGAAGACTATATCATTGGGATGTTTTTCTCTTGCATATGTTATAAGATAATTTTGATGAATTTGAGAAGGTTGAATTAAAATATTTTCTAAATCCTCTAGATATTCTTTTGGAATATTTACTTCCATACCATTTATTTTTCCACTTCAGTGACATTTTCATCTCTACTAGCTAACTCTACAACAGATATTTATTCACATGGATCTACTCTTCTTAATACTTCATCATCCTCGCATTGATATTTCTCATATTCTCTCCTAGGTTGACACATACTACTCATTTTTGTTTCCATTTGAATTCTCTTCCACATATGCATTATTCATCTCTTGCACATTGTAGCTATGGTCTAGTTTCTATTATTTGGCTTAAAAATTTGTATGTTTGCTTGTAATTGATTAATGTAGTTTCTAGAAGTTTGATGCTTGAATAATTAATCATTAATGTACCATGGATGCCATTTCTATATTTATTGATGTACAAATGTGTAGGTTTTCATATATTCTACAACCAATTTGGAATTCTAGATATTGTTTATGAATATAAATGTAATATAATTTCTCTCTCTCTCTCTCTCTCTCTATACACACACACACACACAGTCCTGGGGATTTTGGAAAATGATGCTCTTGAAAATCTCACTCTCAAACACTCTCTCACTCATTGAAAGCTTGGATGTGCCATTTATTATGTGGTTTTGATATTTCATATTAGAAATATTAATTATTTAATGTATTATAATAGTTATAATATTGTATGTGGAGTTTTATAACAAGTCTCTCCTTTCTGCGTTGCTTCACCCTCAAAAAAAGATTAGAGCCTTACTTGAGTAAGAAAGGTGTTGTGTCCTTGATCCAAAATATATCACTTTGATTAAAAAAATGATTTTCTATTGTTCTTAACAAGGTATTATATTGACAAAGGTGGTTAGGAGGATAGCCTCTTAAAATTTGTCATAGTTGATTGTGATAATTTTACATTCAAATATTATTAAATTCTTTTGATAATATTTTCTCAGTATTTTTCTTATATAGACAAATGCTTCTTGTTTCATAGTACATGAGTGTCTAAGAGATGATTATCGCAAAATCATCATGACCTTGCATAAGTACTGATTTAAATATGATTACTATTCATTATGTGCATCAAATGGAGTGGAGACAAGAGGAAGGGGTAGAGGATACATAAGTGGGAAGGTGGCTAGGAGTATTGTAGAGGAAGAAGGTGTGTGGCCACCAACTGTAGGGTTCAATGTCGGTTGATAGTAATTTATTTTGAGGGAGGTGTATGTGTCAAAAGGGATTGGAAGATCTGTGAAGGAGGGGAAGGAGCTCTCTCCTATTGACAATTCAAGAACCTATGTTTCTTCTATGTAAGGTCAATTATACTCCTTATGGGTGGTTGTGGCTATCTTGGGATGAAGGTCTAGATCATATTTGAGCCTTCTATATATAGATTTACAATCATCATCATAATACCATTTTTTAATAGTTCTGGAGCTCAGAGGGCATGTGAGTCACCGTGAATGAAGGTTATGAAGGAAGAAATATTTGATATCTTCCCAAATAATATGTGTCCCTGATGATGGGTGGTGAGACCACTCGAAATGTAAGACATTAGTAAATTTTCACACAATGTTTATCTATAATCTTACATAAACTAGATTTAGAGAAGTTGTGGGTGGAGTGAAGAAATGAAGAAGTTGTTGATGAAGTTGATTTTCATAGGTGGGGGGAAAAATAGTCAAAATTGAATGTGATATAAGGTAAGAAGAATTTTATGTTGATAGTGCACAAAATTGTATTCATCATACCTGGAGTTCCCTGACCTCTTGAAAGGCTAACCATTTCCATTTTGATCAGAGGGAGCCTTCCTCCTTCCTTTGAACCTCTTGTTCCTTTGATTTCCATTCCCCCTAAAGTTGTTATTTTTTTTGTAGTCATCATATCAGGGAGAGTCCCTTTTATTGGGCCATTCTCTTGCATAGTGACCAAACTTGTTACAATTGTAAATCTTCCCTTTCTTCCTTTAGGGCCCTCTCTTCCATGATTTTGATTTCTCGGAACAACATTGTTCTTATTATTTTCATGAGCGACGAAGGCTAGGGTCACTTCCATACCCATTTGAGGGATTCTATCTCTCCATCATCCTTGTATCCTCTTGAGTTCATCTCATCAAGAATTGATCAAAATGAGGAATTATATTATTATTGAGAATAATGGTATTAAATACATATCATGATCGGGGAATTCCACAAAGAGAAATGAGAGTGAGCTCTCAATCAACTATGACCTCTCCAATACCTAATATATCATTCTTGAATTCAGTGAGCCTCATGAAATATGATTGTATGGACTCTCCCTTTTCCATCTTGATGTTCTTCAAATTGTTCTTCAAAAAAGCAATTTTATTAGCATTGTTAGCGCTGAAAATTCCAACCAACTTATCATACATCTCCTTAGATGTGCCCAACTCAGAGATATAAGCAACCAAGTGCTTATGAGTAGAATCCTTGATGAGTGGAAACTATTGCAAATGGCCATCATAAATACTTCCAGCAAGTCCATGAATATATATCCAAAACTGAAATTCTTCCCTTGCAACTATCTGGGATCATACAGTACTGGTTCTACTGCCTCAAATTTAATTCAACTATTGTAGGATAAGGTCGAGCCTTTGTCATAGGAAGAAACCCATCCTCATAAATTTTATCTTTGCATGAAAACATAGTGCTAGAATCCTCAATTCAAGGACATCCTCAATTCCCTGTGTACGAACAGGGTCCAAAGATATTTGTTACACCCCACATTGATGGGTGTGCAACACAACACAAATTCCATCATACTTCAAAACTGAGATAACTTCTGAGTGAACATTTTTGCAAATTGCCATCATAAGAACTTCTACCCATGAATATCTTTCCAAAATTGAAATGATTCCCTTGAAACTATCTAGGAGTATACAATATTGGTTCTACTACCTCAAATTTAATTCAAATGTTGTGGGACAAGGTCGAGTCTTTATCATAGGAAGAATCTCATCCTCATAATTTTGTCTCTACGTGAAAACATGGTGTTGGAATCCTCAATTCATCGACATCCTCAATTCCATATGAACGGACAGGGTCCAGAGATATTTGTCACACCCCACATTTATGGGTGTACAACCCAACATAAATTCCATTATAATTCAAAAGTGAGATAACATCTGAGTGCACATTTTTGCTGGAATCCTCAATTCAAGGACATCCTCAATTCCCTGTGCACGAATAGGGTCCAGATATATTTGTCACACCCCAGATTGATGGGTGTGCAACCCAACACAAATTACATAATAATTCAAAACCAAGATAACTTTTGAGTGCACATAGCGCTCGAATCCTCAATTCAAGGACATTCTGAATTACCTGTGCACGAATAGGGTCCAGAGATCTTTGTCACACCCCACATTGATGGCTGTGAAACCTAGCAAAAATTCCAACATACTTCAAAACTGAGATAACTTCTAAGTGCACATTTTTGCAAATGGTCATCACTGAAGACTTCCAGTCCATGAATATATCTGGCAGAATACATTACTGGTTCTACTGCCTCAAATTTAATTCAAGTGTTGTAGGATAAGGTCAAGCCTTTTTCATAGGAAGAAACTCATTCTCATAACTTTTATCTCTGCATGAAAACATAATGCTTGAATCCTCAATTCCCTGTGCACGAACTGGGTCTAGAGATCTTTGTCACACCCCACATTGATGGGTGTGAAACCCAACACAAATTCCATCATACCTCAAAACTGAGATAAATTTTCAGTGAACATTTTTTAAAATGGCCAACATAAGAACTTCCAACCCATGAATATCTCTCCAAAACTGAAAGTCTTACCTTGAAACTATCTGGGAGCATACAATACTTCTTCCGCTTCCTCAAATTTAATTCAAGTGTTGTAGGATAAGGTCAAGCCTTTGTCATAGGAAGAAACTCATCCTCACAAATTTTGTATCTACATGAAAACATAGTGTTGGAGTGAATATTATCATCCTCACCATCATCTGCTAGTCCCTCACTAACGATGTCATTGTTTAGCTCCCCACTCTTATTGAATTCAAAATGGATTTATTGTCTGATACTCCCTCAAAGATGTTGAGATGATTTAACCACAAGAGTTTTCTTTAGTCCTGCCAGAAAATTCAACTATATTGTTTCTATCTGACCATTCTCCCATTTTTCTAACATTCACTTGTTCACTATTTAACTTTACAAGAGTAACCTCAAGTTGGAGTAGTGTCTGAATGTGGACCTAGACATAAGGAAGTGACTCATTTTTCAATGATCAAATTGAATTTCTACCAAAAGATGTCCAAGACAAGGCCATTCACCATAATTCTCAATTCTCATTTTTAGCCTACTTTATTTTTCCATTAACTTCTTTATCATAATAGTTGTAGGTGTTATAAATGGGAGAACCACTGAAACCCACCACATATTATTTGATAATTTTTTGCTTGAGAAAAGCATCTAGATATCATTCTGCATCAGGGCTGATGTGGTATCTTCCCTCTCGATATGCAGTACCCTCTCCAAATGTACCAACAGTGTTGTCTCTTTCCAATTATGTGTTGCCTTCTCCATCTAAGATGGCAGCAACTTCTTCAAATTATGGCCTCACAGCTTCCTCTGTAAGCTTGTAAAAAAAACTGATTTTTTCTTTCTTTCATCAAATGTACCATGCAGTGTTGACTCCTCTCTCCACCTACCCTTTTCCGACCCTTTCAACCATCATGATTTAATAAATATGCTAAACCATGAAGTAAACTTTAAAGCTAAACCTAAAGCATTGCCACAATGTTCTCTCTTCTTATGCCACTGAACTCGGCTACTTTATATTTTGGAATCAGTTTTCATATTATTTTTTTATTTTGACCTTGTGACATCTTACATAATTTATGTAACTCATGATTTTTCTGGAGTACCAATAATTGTGTATGAAAACTAGTTATGGGTACTCTTCAAAAATCATGAGTTACATAAATTATTAAAATTATTAAGTGCCATTTTCAACTCCCCACTCTTATTGAAATTCAAAATGGAATTAGTTTCTACTAGTCCCTTATAGATGCTGAGATGATTTAACCACAAGAGTTTTCTTCAGTCCTGCCAGAAAATTCAACTATATTGTTTCTATCTGAACATTCTCCCTATTTTCTAACATTCACTTGTTCACTGTTGATTTCAGTATCTAACTTTACAAGAGAAACCTCAAGCTGGAGTGGTGTCTGAATGTGGACCTGGACATAAGGCAATGACTCATTTTTCAATGATCAATCTGAATTTCTACCAAAAGATGTCTAGGATAGGGCCATTCACCATAATTATCAACCCTCTTTTTTAACCTACTTTATTTTTCCATGAAATTATTTAGCATAATAGTTGTAGGTGTTATAAATGGGATAACCACTAAAACACATCACATATGATTTGAGACTATTTTGTTGAGAAAAGCATCTATATCTCATTCTACATCATGGTTGTCATGGTATATTTCCTCTGGATCTACAGTATCCTTTCTAAATGTACCAGAAATGTTGTCTCTTTCCAATTATATGATTCCTTCTCCATCTAAGATAGCAACAAATTCTTCAAATTATGGCCTCAAATATTCCTCTGTGAACTTGTAAAAAAAAATGATTTTTTTTTCTTTCATCAAATGTACCATGTCGTGTTGACTCCTCTCTCCACTTACCCTTTTCCATCCCTTTCAAGCACCATGCTTTAATAAATATGCTAAACCATGAAGTAAACTTTAAAGCTACACCTAAAGCATTGACACAATGTTCTCTCTTCTTATGCCACTAAATTTGGATGCTTTATATTTTGGAAGAAGTTTTCATATTATTTTTTATTTTGACCTTGTGACATCTTACATAATTTATGTAACTCATGATTTTTCTAGAGTACCCATAATTGTGTATGAAAACTAAATATGGGTACTCCATAAAAATCATGAGTTACATAAATTATTCAAATTATTGAGTGTCATTTTTATCTCCCCACTCTTATTGAAATTCAAAATGGATTTCTTGTATGCTACTCCCTCAGAGATGCTAAGATGATTTAACCATAAGAGTTTGCTTCAGTTCTTCCAGAAAATTCAACCATACGTTTATATCTGACCATTCTACCTTTTTTTCTAACATTCACTTGTTCATTGATGAGTTCACTATTTAACTTTACAAGAGTAACCTCAAGCTAGAGTGGTGTCTGAATGGGGACCTGGACACAAGGAAGTGACTCATTTTTCAATGATAAAACTAAATTTCTACCAAAATATGTCCAAAACAAGGATATTCACCATAATTATCGATCCTCATTTTTAGCCTGCTTTATTTTTCCATGAAATTATTTATCATAATAGTTGTAGGTGTTATAAATGGGAGAACCCTCTGAAACACACCACATATGATTTGAGATTGTTTTTCTTGAGAAAAGCATCTAGATCTAATTCTACATCAGGGATGTTGTGGTATCTTCCCTTTGGATCTGCAGTACCCTCTCCAAATGCACCAACAGTGTTGTCCCTTTCCAATTATATGTTGTCATATCCATCTAAGATAGCAACAAATTCTTCAAATTATGGCCTCAAAGCTTCCTCTATGAGATTGTAAAAAAATTTGACTTTTTTTTCATCAAATGTACCATGTAGTGTTGACTCCTCTCTCCACTTACCCCTTGCCATCCCTTTCAACCATCATGCTTTAAGAAATATGCTAAACCATGAAGTAAAATTTAAAAGTAGACCTAAATCATTTCCAAAATTTTATATCTTCTTATGCCATTGAATTTGGCTCCTTTATATTTTGGAAGCAACTTTCATATTATTTTTTTATTTTAACCTTGTGATATCTTACATAATTTATGTAACTCATGATTTTTCTGGAGTACCCATATTTATGTATGAAAGTTAATGGCTATTCTATACTAATATATTGGACCTATGTTCTTCCCAAATTAAATGTGAGAGTTTTGGCATTATGATTGCATGTTTATGATATTCCTCCATAAATTTTTTGTCTCTGCATTTTCCACCTTCAAAATTATAGTTACTTGATCCACATCAACAAGATTGGTTCAGAAAGGAAGTTGTAGAGGTACTTTATGATACATATTATACCTATGGGTAGATGTTTGCTAATTAATTTATATGCCTATCATACCTATGACACATGATCCCCCATATCCAAACTAATGTTCATTTTGTTGCAAATGTATAGGTTCCAGATAAAGTGGAAATGTTGTTTAGAGAGGTTTTTAATTTGCTTGGTTAGATATGGATCCTTTTATTCTCATATTAAGGTTACTGAATCAAGGAGACATATGGATCCTTTTATTCTGGTATTAAGGTTACTGAATCAAGGAGACAAATTGTAGAGCTTGAAGGAATGTTTCATAAAGAGATAGTTGGATTTGAGATGATATTATAGATGTATATAAAGGATGTTTAGTATAATTTAGGTTTTCTAACATGATATTATGCTAGAATAATCTTTCTACTTAATGAATATTTTCATAGTTGTTTATATAAATTGCTTATTTGGAAATAATTTCTTCAGAGTAATTCATTATTTTAATGCAACTTGTCAAATTCAAACAGGGTTTGTTGCAAGAGGCCATCATTAGTGATAGGCAAGTTGGAATACTTGTTGTTGATATTTCAAAGATAAACAATATAAGACCTCTTATTCTTTATGAATCCTATGAAGGGGCTTGTCATATTTTCCATTATTCATAACTGCGTAATATATACTCATTGTTTTTTTACTTTTTGGCATGCAAATCAGCGTTTTAAAGGTAGATTTTTATGTTGTCAGAACAAATTTACATGATTCACAAGGTGAGAAATCAACATTTAGTGTAATTGCAGATTTTAGGTTTTATAATTATAGGTTATTTATAGGTTGTAATTGTATTCAAAGTTTCACTTTTAATTGAGTATTCAACCAAACATATTAAGTATCTTATACATAACTATTTGTGATTTAGTATAAACTCTTTTGCTTTATTAGAATTGAGTCCTTTTTGTACTGGCAGATAATTGAACACATTTTTTTTTTCCAATGTTTTGTAGGGTTAAAGTGAACTAATTACTATTTTATTGTTTGGTGTCCACTTCTGAAAAGAGATACTCTTACTGTGATAACTTTTATTTATTGGTTGTCGTCATGTTTTGAGTGTGGACTTGTGAAATTCCAATTCGCATGTCGCTTTATGTGAAGGGGAAATATATATATATGTGAAGGGGGAATATATATATATATATATATATATATATATATATATATATATATATATATATAATTTTTCGGTGTGGTTCCTTGGAGATCCGTGTTACATTTGCACAAAATTTTAGATATCATCTAGATATCTAAAATTTCTAATTTCTAATTTGAATATTTACGTGATAAAGGAAAGAAAAATGTCCCAATTATAAAAAGCCACCCAAAAACAACACCATTGAGATTTTTATTTCATTCAACCTGTAACATATTGCATCTTTCTTCATCAATGTTCTTCTTCCATAAGCTATCTGCTTATGACATTTCCTTTGCAATATTTGGTGCATTTGTGAGTTATAGGTCATTTGTAGGCTATAAATGTCTTCAGAGTTTCAATTATAATTGAGTATTCAAATCAATATATTGAGTCTCTTATACGTAACTATTTTTCCCTCCACCCACTTTTCATAACTTCCATAAAAATTAGGTAGGGACCGGCAACTTTTTTAGTAAAAGATTGCCGAGACTTTAATTTATTGAAATTTGTAGAATTTACAATCTATAAAGTTTCAAGATATAATTTTTAAAAGTATAATTTCTTAAAGGGTTCTAACTGAATGGAAGAGCACCTGCTTTACAAGCAAGAGATTGGTGGTTCGATTCCATCGTGCCCTGATATTCATATGGAATGGAGGTGATTATTTTTTGGTGATGGAGACTCTTTTGACCATCACCAATGAGCTTATGGTGACATTTTTAGACCCTCACCAAAATATTAAATGGTGAGTGTCATTGTTTGTCATTATAGTCATTATTCGTGACGGACCATGAAGTCACCAATGAGCTTATCATGACATTTTTTGACCCTCACCAAATATGAAATGGTGACGGTCAATGAGCATCACCATATATATGCACCAATAGTGACAGCCATGAAAGGTCCATCACAATAAATCGTTATTGTTCCTATGAAATGGTGACGGTCACTATTTGTAATTATAATCAAAACTTGTGACGAACCTTTCATGTCACCACAACACATACTTTCAGCGATGCCACCTTTGGTGACATTCAATTTTTTGGTGATCGAGTCTATTTTTCGTCCCCATTGCTCATATGAAATGGTGACGGTCACTATCTGTCATTATAAATAATTATTGGTGACAAACCTTGAATTTCACCACAACACTTATACTTTAAGTGACGCCACCTTTCGTGACGCTTAGTTTTTGGTGACGAAGTCTCTTTTCACCGTCACCAACAAAGTTATGGTGACATTTTTCACCCCTCACCAATGTCCTTTTTTCTTGTAGCAATAATAATAATAATAATAATAAGTGCACATGGATGGGAACACAGTATGAAATATAAGCAATATATGATAATATTATTCACAATGATACATGTTTATAATACATTGGAGTGACCATTGGATTCCATATTCCAAGGTCTCTTGGATTCCCTTTGACAATTCAACTTCCACACCAACCCTTAGAGGATTAGGTGTCCAACATTCCCCCCCCCCCCTTAATCCGAATGGGTACGTATGATTCCAACAAGATATTTGTAATAAACGTGTGCAAAAATGCATGGAAACACTAGTCTGAATGAGCTCTTTGATATATCGGTATAAGGATGTGGTTTAAGGATGACCACCAACACTGGAACGCTTAGTGCAGTTTCCAGAAATCTTCCAAATATGGAAATAAGCTGAGGTCTTCTGCTAGAGGAATTTCTCCTAAGGATTGGAGAAGGGATACCTTAAACCTAGAAAATGGAGGCCTACAACCTGCATAAAAAGGGATAACCTCAACCTGAAAAGGGAGGTCTCAACCTACGGTGGTTTGAGGATGACCACCAAATTTGGAATGCTTAATACAATTCCTGGAATACTTCCAAAACTGGAAAGAAGCTGAAGTATTCTGCTAGAGGAAGAGTCTTGAATTATTTGAAGAGGGAGAAGCTCAACCTAAAAAGTGAAGTATCAACCTCGCATAAATGGCTTACGGCTGACCAACAACCAATAGCATTCTTAGGGGCATCTCTGTTTTTGGCTACAACTTTGAATCTGGTATAGCAAGTTCTGGCTCATGCTCGCTTGATGTAGCTTTGAATCTTGCATATGACCATCACTCCCCCCCCCCCCCCCTATAAGATACAAGGTGAGATGATGGTGAAAAATCAACTGCAAGACTATTAAATACTATAGAACATGTTCTCACATATGACTAAAATATCTTCTTGGTTGTTGAAGCCCATTTCGAAGATGTTATCCATCCAAGATGAATCTTTTTTCTTGCAAGAGGATTTTGTTTGAAGCATCTACGTGAAGAATGAGAGGTTTTATGACAGTTTTGATATGAATGAAGATAACAACAATGATCTTTCATATGACCAACTCAATCAAAATCTTGGCATTTAACATTATGTTGTGGTTTTTGTGTATGAGGAGAAGAATTTGGAACATCTGAAGCTAAATTGTCATGAATAAATCCAACACTCTGAAATTGAATGGGCTTTGAGTAATCTAGAATATGAAAGGACACATCCTTGACATATCCAAGATCTGTATTATGCTTATTGTTGACAAGATCTTCCTAAGTTCTGATGATTGGCTTGGGAAGTGCAGGCTGAATTTCCACACCTGTATTCAAATTTTTTTCTGAAATGGGAACTTGATATGAATCATCCTCAACTTTAATGAATTGATGATGTGTTCGTTGTGGATTGGATATTGTTTCAAAGTAAATTAGGGGATTGATCTGAACAAAAAAAAGTTCAGAATGATGTCTACATTGTTGTAGCTCCTCTTCATTTAGTTGTGACTCAAGATGCAAGAAATCAATCTCCTCTTGTGCATGTTGTAGAAAATATTTAATATTAGCAAGAGTGTTTTTACTTATTTCTACCATCTCATAAACAGTGGAATGAATTAGGACATTCAACACTTCTAATGCATCATCAAATCTTGCCATTTTTTTTAAAGGTCAAAAAATGATAAAAATTATGAGGGAAAAAATATTCACTTGTACTCTCATCACATAAAAATTAAGAGAATACTCTAGACCTATCAATTTGATTCCCATCCACAATATCATATTTGTAGGCTATATTTTGTGTGGTAGGTGGGGATATGGAATTTTATAACTTGAAATATATCTCAACATATGATGCATCTACTTCTGTACATATATGGACAATGTACACAATCACAACCTTAAATATCTTTTACATACCATTTATGTTACTTTGAATGGAGCCACACAAAGACTAGACTTCAACATTCAAGCCAACAATTAACTCATGGTCCACCAACATGATTCAACACACATGAGTTACACACATATAAACTAAGGAATATGTGTAATATTCCAAATTAGTCCTAAGCTAATTGGAATATCCACTTTGTTTTTCTTTCTTAGCTTAAAGAATAAATGTGTAAAGGAGGTTCAACAAACTCCTAATAAAGAATAAATCAAGGCCAAATGTTAAAAAGCTAAATCATCGCTATGTAAGCAAGCACCCTTAGGTGTGAAAGGGGCTGGATATTTTTACTGGGTCAATGTTAACCAAATATACAATGTTGTCTTGGACGAGTGGCCATCAATGAGGCACAACACAATTCTAGATGGAGATGGATTGTGTGAAAGAGAAGGTTTCATTGAAGGTGGTTTAGGGTTTACAAGATCTTAATATATATAAGGAAGGGGATGGCAACATGAGGAGGTTGTTGAAGATATGATATTTTTCTATATTGTATATTTAGACCATATAGATTTCTTTGGCTCTTTAGTCTAGAATGCAAATGTTGTTTAGCATTGGGTTTTCCTGTTTAGGAATCCCACCTCTTCCCATTGAGTAGCTCTTGGGAGAGTCTTGTATTGCATAGTCCACTATCTGGCTTGAGGCTAAGCTTCTCCTTTCAACTACAACATAGGTCTTGTTGAGGGTTTGGTTGTCTTTGTAAGCTGCAGCAAGTGGAGGCTAGATCTATTTAGATCTAGGACATTTCAGTGCCCTTTTTTAATGGAAGAGTCTTCTACACCAATTGGAGTGTATTGGAGTGATTGGGAATAATTTTCTAATCTTGGCATGTGGCCAACTATTATCTATACCCTACAACGCAGTTTCTCTTCCAGATCTACGTTATTCCTGTAGGTGTTGTTGCAGGGAGTTTTCGTGCATCATTTGGAAAGCTAGTTTTCAAGTGTTGTGGATCTGCCCTTCACCTTGGATATCCATTGAAGAATATATAATTTCTTGTCTATATCAGATATGTTCTGAATACTTCTGCATATTTCTGAACATTTCTGAATATTTCTGCAGATCTGCAGACTTAAATCTTAGATCTACTCCTTATATATGGTGTAATGCTGAAATCCCCAAGGGGATCTGAAAGAGGAGCCTTTATAGTGTATGGATCTGTTATTGATCTAACTTTTCATACACAGATCTGCTCCAGATCTGAAATTTAATCAAAAACATTTTGCAGCCCAATAAAATAACGTTGTCAAGGCATTTTAAGTATATACTTGTGGTTGCAACACCTCTTTTGAGGGATTTTCTTCTATTGATGTCTTATATTTCCAACTATGCATCTTATGGGCCTCATTATACATATATTTTTCTACTGTAAATAATTTTGAAGAGCATTTTTATTGGCCTCCTACTTTTCTTTAGATGAACTGTGTTATTTTACTTCATAACAGTTCTATGTTGCTACATTTCCCATTTGGGAATATTACAGTGGTATCAGAGCAATCATTCTAGCACAGCCTATGCTTTCTAAGAAGCCAATATGTCTTTTCATGGAAAAGAACCGACAGAAGAAGTTTGACTACACTGAAGACAAAGAAGATAAGGGTAAAACCCCTTTATATGGAAGAATGGAAGGGAAAGAGTTCTCAAAAAATCTGTTCCAAACTCTGCATGAGATTAAAAGAGAAATCAAAGAAATGAAAAGGGAAAGACATGAAGGTCCCTCAAGAAGATCTTTACATGAAGAAAGACCCGGTTCTTCATCTTATGTGTGTAAGCACTCAACTACACCAGCAGATCTACAATTTTATTCTATGCCCAGATTTACTACAAGAGAGAAGAAGGAGGAAGATGCACCAAAGGAGGAGATTTTGAGTGATTACCTTAATGAGTATGAATCTCAATCTTGGAGATTCAAGAAGCACTTGAGAATTCTACCATCTCAAGGAGGGAAGAAGATCCAGCAAATACAATAGAAGGATAAGAGGTAGATTCTTTCTGCCAAATTTTGATGGATCCTCCACATGCACAGCCAAGGAATGGATAGATCAACTAGACTCATATTTGGATCTAGATCAAGTTTCAAAAACAGAAGCCCTTAAAGTAGCAGCGCTGCATCTTAAAGGTAAAGCTTATGCTTGGTGTTTATTTGAATCCTTTTCATTAAAGAATGCAAATATATCTACTAGTGCAAGATTCACTAGGAGATTAGTGAAGAGATTTTATGTAAATCAAACTAAAACATATTTTATTGAGTTATCAAAGCATGAACATGCAAAACCCTTGCATGAGTTGGAAATATCTATTATGCCAGCTCCACTTCAAATTTCTATTGAAGGGGTTAAAAACTTGTGTGATGCTTTGCCAAGGGAAATATCTCCATTGCATGAAGAGATTTCTTCTCAAAAGGAATTCATGAAGATTTCTCTTTCAAGGGAAGACCAAGATCTAAGGTCTCTCATTGATAATGGGGTATTCTCAAATATTGATGAGGAGAAATAACAAGAGGGCAGTAACAACATTGTCACTTCAGAAGAAGAACCATCACCACATGGGGATGGACATGAAGTTATTGCTTCAAGGGAAGGAGCTTTTGCATCTTTGCAAATGGTTCCCTAGGAGCATCATGTGACAGTATTAATGGGAAATAACACCTTGCTCCAAGGAGGAGGAGGAAGGATGGATCAAAATCCAATAATGAGGAGCATGCACCCTTGTTTATTTCAAGGGGTTTCTCTTCATAAGAAGGAGACTAAATTATGCAGCAAAGGGAGGCACACATAATTCCACTCATTCATACAATTTACTTTAGATCTTGATGTCTCTTTACATGGAGGCATCCCACCAGGGAGACCCCCTGATTGGAAGAAGAATAAAGTGTTCTCTTAACTTAATGCAGCAAGGACATATTTGGCTAAGGAAGGAGCCTTGGGAGAAGCTAGCATTGCGCTGAGGATATTGGGAAAGCTTAAGGAGAGGGAAAATATTTTTCCCTTATCACCATTATCCATTATCTCATCTCATGCTGCACTGAGAAAATATGCTGCAAGGATGAAGAATGACACCATCATGGAGCAAGGGAGGCAATCCTTGATTGTGAAGAATCAGAAGACAATCTCATTTGGAGAGCAGTCTTCCATACATGATAGCAGATGGGGGTCACACATGCATGCTTTGGCAAGACCAAGGAGGTTTTGGGTAGATGATAGCCTTCCATGGGAGACTAACTTCCAAGAACTTCCACTTTCTTTTGATCATGTGCATATGCAAGAAGGGCAGCAAGGAAGGAATAAAAACCTTCCATCTTATACCTTTGGCATTGGAGATGTCAAGGAGGAGAGAAATGGGAGGCATGGCCTTCCAACATACACCTTTGGCATAGGATATGTCAAGGAGAAAAGCAGCAACATGGTAGCCATTTCAGTTGAAACCTTATCAGTGTTGTCATTGTTGGGTAGATTAGATCCATATTGGAAATCCCAACTATTGGTGGAATATTCCAAGGATCGTCACACATGCATGATTATTGATGACTTTCTACATGATGAGAGATATTCAATCCAATATGGATTCATCTATGATCATGGTAGGATCTTCTTTTCTAGAGCCTCCAAGATCAAGGATAAGTTACTACAAAGGGCCTATGAAGAGTTCTATTACAGCCACACTTATTCTATGAAGCTCAACAACATCATCTTGAGGAGCTACCATTGGTAGGGCTTTGAAGGAGAACTATATCGAAATTGTCAAAGATGCATGTACCATGTGGAGAAGCAACATAACTCTCTGAGATTAATTTAGCCTTCTCTTTCTTATTTTGAGAGAGGAGATAGATCTATGCACCACTCCATTTTTTTGAGGAGGATTATTGGTGAAGAGCATACTTATGTAAATCATGTTTTATTTTCTAATTGTCTGCATTCTTTTACTATATATATGTAGGCCATGACTCCATGGAGGAGTGTTGTACCTTATAAACTTCATGGCCAACTTTGAGCCAAGACTATTTCTGAAAATGGCCTCTCCCTTGATGGAAAGGGAGATTTTGCAACATGATGGGTTCTTTTCTAAGGCACCAAATATCTCTCACACTTTCAACCATGGTGAGATGATATGCACAGAAAGTAAGTGGTGGAAAAACCACTTACCGCACCTAGATCTGATGCAAGCAGAAGATCTACTGTGCTGATTCCACATGTGGGACCATTATCCACCTCCAACATTGTACTTGATTATTTATGTATCACTAGTTTTGATCCCACATGATGATAATGCTCTTATATTTGTTGGGGACATGATAGGAGGGATGACACATTGGTTGGATGTGTCCATTGGGAATGACACTTCCCATATTTATTCATGCTTCAAGAGGAGGATGGGACATTCTATGGCTGCTACACTATATCTTTTATTTCCTTATGTAAGAGGCTATATGTTTGACTTATGTATTTGGGAGAAGCCTCTCAAATGGGAGAATTTGTGGCAAGCCATGTGTTTCTTGAATCATATTCAGCTAACATCTACTATCCTCTACTATTTTTAAGCTTTGGAGAAGCTTATGGCAGCAAGAAGGTGGTTGGATGACCACTTATTGTACTATGTTTTGAAGCAGGAAGGAGAAGAACAATGCTGGTCTCAATGGAGGGACTATGGTAACCATCCAATATATCATATGACACTTAGTCCATGTTTCTTTTGGATCACATATGGTGATGATAAACTATTCACTATATGCATGGAGGATTGGGCAAGGAGGCTCCCTAGAATCAATGAAGGGAATCATGAGGTTCCAAGTATATTTTGGCTTCATGAGGAATATATTATTGTAGCCCAGGATCAATAGCTCCAAATCTATCAGAAATGTAGGGAGAGGCAGCGTAAGTTGAACAATCGTACCTCTCATTTCCAGCCATGCAGCCCCTATACATTACATAAGGAGGGGATTGGTGATTGTTTCTATGAGCTACCAAGGATGGCTCACTTTGTATGCATGATAGCATGGAGATTGGAGTATCTCATGGGGGTTGAATCACCCTTCATTTATCATCTCTCATGCCTTAAGAAGGCCAATGGAAAACATATGATTCTTTCTATGTATCTCCCACTTCTTCATGATGACAACTATTTGGTTTATTTACCAAAGGCAAGCTTGTATTCTTGGGAGGAGGCATAACCATTAGAGATTTTTTCAAATTTCCTTGTAAGTTGCTTGAGGACAAGAAATATTTTGGAGGGGAGGACTATAATATTCCAAATTAGTCCTAAGCTAATTGGAATATCCACTTTTGTTTTTCTTTCTTAGCTTAAAGAATAAATGTGTAAAGGAGGTTCATCAAACTCCTAATAAAGAATAAATCAAGGCAAAATGTGAAAAAAGCTAAACGGTGGCTATGTAAGCAAGCACCCTTAGGTTTGAAAGGGGCTAGATATTTTGACTGGGTCAAACTTGACCAAATCTATAGCGTTGTCTTGGAGGAGTGACCATCAATGAGGCACAGCACAATTCTAGATGGAGATGGATTGTGTGAAAGAAAAGTTTTCATTGAAGGTGGTTTAGGGTTTACAAGCTCTTAATCTATATAAGGAAGGGGATGGCAGCATGAGTAGGTTGTTGAAGATATGATATTTTGATATATTTTCTGTTTATACCATATAGCTTTCTTTGGTTGTTTAGCCTAGATTGCAAATGATGTTTAGCATTGGGTTTTCCTGTTTAGGAATCCCACCTCTTCCCATTGAGTAGCTCTTGGGAGAGTCTTGTATTGCATAGTCCACTATCTGGCTTGAGGCCAAGCTTCTCCTTTCAACTACAACACAGGTCCTTTTGAGGGTTTGGTTTTCTTTGCAAGCTGTAGCAAGTGGAGGCTAGATCTATTCAGATTTAGGACATTTCAGTGCCCTTTTTTAGTGGAAGAGTCTTATACTCCAATTAGAGGAGTGTATTGGAGTGCTTGGGCATCATTTTCTGATCTTGGCATGTGGCCAACTATTATCTATACCCTACATCATAGTTTCTCTTCCAAATTTTTGTTATTCGTGTAGGTGTTGTTGCAGGGAGTTTTGGTGCACCATTTGGGTCTTGTAAACTGAAGTTTCATAGTTCGGTCTTGCATGGAGGTGTGGCAGTTCTGAAATAGTGAGCCACGAATAGTGGTTTGAAGGAATGGAGCAGACGTTGGTGGAGGGTCAAGAGTGTTAGTGCTATAATGTTGTGGTATGGATGTAATACAACCAAGTGGGAATAATCTCGACTATGAAAAAACAATGCATAAGAATTTATGGAGTGTTGTCAAGATGATAGCTGGAAGGATAGTTCGTCTGTGTAGGTGAGGCCAAACCACAAAGAGCTGCGCAGTGGTGGCAGAGAGGGCCGATTGTTTGTATTAACATGAGGGTGAGGAGCTCAACGCATAAGGAAGTTAGACACACACAACAAAAAATCAAATGAAGGGCATAAATGACCATAAACCTATGGCTCTCACAAAATTAAGCAGGCTCAAATTGGAGCAAGGCCAGTAATCACCCACTCTGATACAATGTTAAGTGCACATGAATGTGAACAAAATATGAAAGATCTACATTGGATGATAATATTATTCACAATGATACATATTTTTAATACATTGGAGTGACTATTGGATTCCACATTCCAAGGTCTCTTGGACTCCCTTTGACCATTCAACTTCCACACCAAACCTTAGAGGATTGGGTGTCCAACAAATAATAATAGCTATTATCATAAAAATATTAGTATTAATAAACAAAATAATAATTATTATTAATTTATATTTATTAATAATAATTAGTATTTTATTAATATATTTATTAATTATATATTATGTATTTATAAACAATAATAAAAGTATTTATCTAGGCGTAGTCTAACTTATAGACAAAATAATTTTTTTCACCGGAATTCACCAAAATCGAACAATACAATTTCAAGATTTTTTATTGTTTAAAATGAATTTTTGAATGCATAAATGGATTCAACACCATGAAAAAACCCTGGGGCACTCAAATTATGCAGACTAAACAATTTAAACTCAAGTTTTTAAAAATCTTTGTTGGATTTTGTTTAAAATTAACTAGAAAAAATGTTGTGAAAAAGGCAATTTTGTCTATAAATTAGACTACACTTATTTATTAATATTATTTAATTAATAATAATAATAATAATAATAATATAAATTAATATATATATATATATATTATTATTTATTAACTGATTAATGAATATTAATAAATGTTGTTATTATTATTTATAAATAAATAATATATAATTTATAAATATATTATTGTTATTAATTGATATTACTTTATTTATCTGATTATTAATTAATATTGTTATATTTAAATTCATTTTTGTTAAATAATAATTACTCTTATTTCAAAAATAATCATAATTTATAATTGTAGTGAGTATCATGTTGGGATTATGAACCTAGGGGAATAACAATAAACGAAAGGGATTAATATTATAAACCCAAGGTATAGAGACCCTAAGATAAATATTATAAAACATAAAATAAACATGGATGATAATCGTTGATCATGGTTAATTTTCATATTCAAACCATTCTTGTCACAATGTGACATTGGACCATGGTTGACCATGCTAGAACATGATTGATTTTCAAATGGAGACCATTTTTGTCGTGGTCCAACGTACGACTATGGTCGACCATGGTTGATTTTCATATTCAAACATTTTTTGTCAAAATGTGATGCTAGACCATGGTTGAACTTCACTGGCCATGTTTGATCGTGGTTGACCTTGGTTTACCATGTTTCACCGCGCTTCACCGTAATTGATATTATAAACCAAATGGAATAATAAACCCTATGGATTAATACTAAAAACCCAAGGGACCATAAACCCAAGGTAATAATTATGGTTGACCTTGAATGACCATGGTAGATGATGTATGACTGTGGTTGACCATGGTTGTAACGTCCCTTTTTCAGGAACTTGCTTCTCAATCGAGAACATCTTAGATGTTCCATTTTTCCTTGTTTAGTGAGACACTGCAAGTCCATTTCAGAGATTTAATGATGGGGAATTTATAGGATATGAATCCTTCTAAAGAAGGGAGAAATTCTAAGGCTAGTTGGCCCTTCTCAGACTCTGCCTATGGATATGCAATATTCCACCTCGGGAATATCTGCTACAGGGTCCTCGAGGACGTTGTATAAGGAAGCTGCTACATAAATAAGGTAAAGAAGCACTGGGATGCCCTAGGAAAAATCTAATACAACTCCCCTAGAGAAAATTATCTCAAATAAATAACTCTAGATGGGTTATTCAGATCTCCCCAGTCTAGGTCTCTAAAACAATGCTCAAAGAGAGAGCTTACAACAACATAAGAACATAATACTGAACTCTGCAAATTTGAATATGCCATATGAGGGAAATATTACATACATATTTATATTATGATATATCAGCAGAAATATACATGAAATAGTTGAGGGACAAGCCACTCAAACTCTAAGAGAAAACCTCCAGTGAATAGACAATGAAATACAAGAGTTGCTACATATCCACAAAATGCCGGAGTAGCTACAACTACGATGAGTACATGAAGGTATAAGCTGCTGAATATGAATAAATTTACATATGGCTGAAGGAATACAAAAAATAAGCCTAATAACAAGAAATGGGCTGAAATACAAGATTTCTAGCCAATCTATGGAGATTGCTAGAAATGTCGGAGAAAAAAAAAATGTGACAACCAAGTTGTCACTACAACTGATACAAAATAAGGATGAGGCTATGGCAGATCTGAAATGAAAATCCCCTCCTCTGATAATGCCTCCAATACAAAGGGTTGATCCCTTTGTCTCGGAAACAACCTCCTGATGAGATCCATGAAACCCTCTCTCACTGCCTCCTCTAAAATAACGTAGTTCTCCTTATGGACTGCGCAGTGGGAGATGATAGAAGTGTGGCCTCATGCCACTGATCTAAAATAAATCCAGGGAATCCTCCTTACAGCTCCTCCAATGATTATATCACTCCTCCACTGAAGAAAACTAGACAAGAGAGACTTCATGAGTTCCTCTCTAGCTGTGCTGGACCTAGCTACACAACGTCCTCTCTGTTGCAGAAATAACGTTGTAGAATATGAATGAAGCTGTGGCCAATGCCGGATTGAGGAAATGTAGCTCAATCTTCATCCTTCCTTGAGGAATAGGTAGGGCTTCCCGACCGGGAACACCCTAGTGCCCGAGGGCACCATCACCCTGCTAAATAGCCCGGGGATGCAAGATTTTGCAGACCCAAATTCTAAAATCTAAAACATAGCATAATGAAAATGGGCTACTGTATCCTCCATATAAAGTGAGAGAACTCTTCTCCACCATGGTCCCACCAATTAGGGTTTCCACCCTTGCATGAATCTCTTCCCTCCAAAACTGCGCAGCTTCTCTAGGAAGCTTCTCCTCTATAGGCAGCACTATTGACTTTAGTCAAAGATGATTAATCCAAGTGATTTGGGTTCCATTCACACCCTTTGTGTTCATTTCAGCTGCTTTATTCACTCCCCTTTCACATTAGGAGTGTTATTTCTTCATCTAAAAGGGGCTAAGGTGTCTCCTTGTCCATTTTATTAAAAAAAAAAAAAATGTGCAACTATAATGTCCATTTTAGCTTGAGGCTAAAAATTGGGACATTATGGTCCTCCCCTCCCACATGTTGCTTTCCCTCAAGCAACTGCATGAAGAGAAAAAAATATTATCCCCTTTCTTCTCTTGGGGCCTCCTCATCAATGGTCCCACCACTGCTCAAATATGCTGCAATAAAGCTGTCCTCCAATGCTCTCTCCCAAGTATGCATGCTATCAACAATGCTCATCATGGAAAGATAAAAGGTGTAGTGGAATCCTTCTTGCTGTGATGTGGCCTCCTTAAGGTAGGAGTGATGATATGCATGGGAAATTTTTTCTCCCAATGATGATCTCCTCATCCATGTAATCATCCAAATAAAATCTCACCCCTGATTTCTACAATGAGTTGGGGCTGAATGGAGAGTGTGCATGCATTCTCATGATGTCCCTCTCTCCATTTGAAGTGTGCTAGGGGATGCCTCTGTATTTGGGCTGAAAATTATGGCCTCCAAGAATGGCCCAAGCTACCCCATCAAGAAAAATCAGCCATGATATGCCTCTACAATATTCTTCAAGTGGTCCCTCCCACAAGAAGGTACAAGTAGCAATGTAGCAATCATAGTTTGCCCATGGTGTCTCCTGCAAGATTAAGCATATACAATGGGGAGAATCATGCTCCCAATGGGTTGTACATATAAAAATCTCCAAATAATGCTCCTCAACAAGGTACAACTTCAGAAATACAATGGAGCAATATGCAATGAAAAACAAGTTGTCGTAGGACAACCGGAGAGTGGTTCATAGTTCCACTCATGGAACTGCGCAGTGCCTCCTTGGCTTGCCTCAAAATCAAAATGAACAAGTGTTGAACTAGCCACTTGTTTTCTGCCACATCATCTCCTCATAAGATGAAACATGAAAATACAAATTGGTGCCAATGGTGCACACCGAGAAATATGTGGCTTCCCCCACAACCATCACAAAATTGGCCAAAATCAAGGCTACAAGTAGCTACAAGTACATCATCATGAAAATGCAAGAAGGAAAAATCCTCCTTGATACATCATGCTCCTCAATCAATGAAAAGAATTAAAATACCAACATGAAATTATACCTCCTCCATCATGCACTTGAGCTCTTGAGATCTTGAGCTAAAATGGCTCAACTGAATGTTCTCCCTCTCCTCCAATGAGTAAGGGAATGGTTGTGCCAACTTATCAAAAAGACATCCGGGCTCTAAATATATCCATATGCTGATGTAGATCATGCTGAATGCCCTCCAAGTGAACTCCTCTAGCAAGGCAAAGTATGCATCCAAGTGCATAGCTAGGAAGTCTATATGTGTTGCATGCAAAAGTTTCTCCTTGAGATTAGAAAATCTAGCCAAGAAGAGTCTGACATGATGATAGATGCCCATATCATCCACTAAGTGTCCTCCATCTCCATCAAGGCCATCCAAGAATCATGCATGCATCAAGATCCTGAGACCTCTCAACCAAAGCTGAGTCCTCCAACATGGATCAATCCTCCAGATAGACAGCGCTGGTAATATGTAATAAAGTGATCCCATCATGCTATTGCCTGCTACCTTGACATCGCCTCATGCCAAATTCATCCTCCAAGTTGCTTCCATGCCATCATGCAGCTGCTCATGCCCAAATAGAAATAAGGACCTCTGAAAATGAGCCTCCCATGAGAGACTATCACCTCCAAAGAATCTCCCGATCCTGGGCAATGTAAGCATGAGTGGCCTCCATCCACTCCAAATCCTGAAAGAGTTATTCCCCAAAGGAAGTAACCTCTCTCTCATCAAATCCATGGAGTATTCATCCCACATCATGAAGATGCTACCCTCCATCCATGCAGAAAACTCTATCAACGCAGTAAAGCTGATGAAGAGGGGTGATACTGAAAATGAGAGACTGTATCTCTCCTCCTTGAGTTTACCCCAACCTCTCTGCGTTGTAATGGACTCCTCAAGTGCCTCCACCCCTCTAGAATCCAATGAGTGGTGAACCAAATTACATGATTCCTCTCATCATTTTTAGATTATATGGCCTCCTAGATGGAAAACCATAAAAAGTGAGACATCAAAGTCTGAAAATAGACTGCATGTATGAATGGACTGATTTTTCCCTCTCTCCTCTAAGTAGTGTAGTCTCTTTTCTTGTGTATAAAATCTCTGAAATAGATAAGGGAGAATGTTCTTCATCCCTCCATTTTGATCCTTCTGCTCTTCTTTCTCCATCTCACAATCCCCAACAAATGCTACACATGGCTCCAGAATTGTGTCTTGGTACCCACATGCAAAAATATTTGGAACTCCTTACAAAGACACAAGGGCTCCTCTAGTAGAAGCAATAGCTCCCCCTTTCTCCTCCATGTGGTGATGGATCTCCTTGTTGGTTCTCTCCAATGTATGCAAAGTGATTGTGTTTATGACACAAGGAGTTTCACCAAGTTTTCTCCATCAAACCCTTAGTGAATGCATCACAAGTTCTTTCATTTGCATGACAATGAAAAATAAAACCCTCAAACCAACAATCATGAGCCATACCTTGAGTTGCAATGCTGCTCCTCCAATGGCCTCATTTCTTCCTCCATTCCTTTGCAAAGCAAGTGAACAAGGACTGCGCTGTGGATCTGCATGTGTGGCTGAATGCTCACACCTTTCATGAAGTAGCTAGGATTTGTCTCATCAACAAACCCTTCTTAGAAAATTTCTCCAAAATTTTCCCTTTCATCAGATCTTCAACGATGCCCTGGAAAAGAAGAAGGGAAACCTTCTCTTCCTTCATTCTTTCCTTGTCTCCTTGTACATCTCCTCTCTTTCGGAGAGAAGCTCCTCTTATGATAGCAATGGATCTTGGGCACAGGCTGAGCCAAGATCATGTTCTGATACCAATATAATGTCCCTTTTTCAGGAACTTGCTTCTCAATCGAGAACATCTTAGATGTTCCATTTTTCCTTCTTTAGTGAGACACTGCAAGTCCATTTCAGAGATTGAATGATGGGGCATTTACAGGATATGACTCCCTCTAAATAAGGGAGAAATCCTAAGGCTATTTGGCCCTTCTCATACTGTGCCTATGGATATGCAATATTCCACCTCGGGAATTTCTGCTATAGGGTCCTTGAGGACGCTGTATAGGGAAGAAGCTACATAAATAAGGAAAACCAGCACTAGGATTCCCTAGGAAAACTCTAATAAAACTCCCCTGCAAAAAATGAGCTCAAAGAAATAACTCTAGATGGGTTATTCAGATCTCCCCAGTCTAGGTCTCTAAAATAATGCTCAAAGAGAGAGCTTACAGCAACATACGAACATAATACTGAACTCTGCAAAGTTGAATATGCCATATGAGAGAAATACTATAGCCATATTTATATTATGATATATCAGTAGAAATATACATGAAATAGTTGAGGGACAAACCACTCAAACTCTAAGAGCAAACCTCCAGTGAATAGACAATGAAATACAAGGGTTGTTGCATATCCACAAAATGCCAGAGTAGCTGAAACTGCACTGAGTACATGAAGGTATAAGCTGTTGAATATGAATAAATGTACATATGGCTGAAGAAATACAAGAAATAAGCCCAAGAAAAATAAATGGGCTGAAATACAAAATTTCTAGCCAATATATGGAGATTGCTAGAAATGTCGGAGAAACAAAAAATGTGACAACCAAGTTGTCATTGAAACTGATAAAAAATAAGGATGAGGCTATGGCAGATCTGAAATGAAAATGACCTCCTCTGATAATTCCTCCAATACAAAGGGCTGATCCCTTTATCTCAGAAACAACCTCCTGATGAGCTCCATGAAACCCTCTCTCACTGCCTCCTCTAAAATAACGTAGTTCTCCTAATGGAATACGCAGTGGGAGATGATAGAAGTGTAGCCTCATGCCACTAATTTGAAATAAAGACAAGGAATCCTCCTTGCAGCTCCTCCAATGAGTAGATTACTCCTCCACTGAAGAAAACTAGACAAGAGAGAATCCATGAGTTCCTCTCTAGTTGCACCCAGCTACACAACATCCTCTCTGCTGCAAAAATAATGCTATAGAAGATGAATGAAGTTGTGGCCAATGCCGGATTGAGGAAATGTAGCTCAATCCTCATCCTTCCTTGAGGAAGAGGTAGGGATTCCTGACCGAGAACACCCTAGTGCCCGAGGGCACCATCACCTTGCTAAACAGCCCGAGGATGCAAGCTTTTGCAGACCCAAAGTCTGAAATATAAAAAATAGAATAATGAAAATGGGCTGCTATCTCCTCCATATAAAGTGAGAGAACTCTTCTCCACCATGGTCCCACCAATTAGGGTTTCCACCCTTGCATGAAGCTCTTCCCTCCAAAACTGCACAGCTTCTCTAGGAAGCTTCTCCTCTATAGGCAGTGCTGTTGACTTTAGTCAAAGATGACTAATCCAAGTGAGTTGGGTTCCATTCACACCCTTGGTGTTTATTTAAGCTGCTTTATTCACTCCCCTTTCACATTAGGAGTGTTATTTCTTCATCTAAAAGGGGCTAAGGTGTCTCCTTGCCCATTTTATTAAAATAAAATAAAATGTGCAACTATAATGTCCATTTTAGCTTGAGGCTAAAAATTGGGACATTACAATGGTCGACCATGGTTGACCATGCTTCACCATAGTTGACATTATAAACCCAATGGAATAATAAACCCTAGAGATTAATATTATAAACCTAATGGATGAATAAACCTAGGGGATTAATATTATAAACCCAATGGATTATAAACCAACGGAATAATTTCTACCCCTAATGGATTATGAACCCAACATATTGATATTATAAACCCAAGGTATATAAATCCTTAAATAAATATTATAAACCCAAAAATAAAAATGGTAGACCATGATTGATTTCCATATTGATTTTTTCATATGGAAACAATTTTTGTTGCAATACGACATATGGATATGGTTGAACATGATTTATTTTCATATTGAGACAATATTTGTCACAATGTAACGTTGGACCATTATTGACCATGAATGAGCATGATTGATTTTATAAACATGGTTGACCATGGCACACCATGATTAACCATGTTTGACCATGCTTCACCATCATTGGTATTTTAAACACTAATTTTAATATACTAAACCCTAGGAATATAAACCCTAAGAATAAGGTGACACGGGGCAAGGTTGGTGGGCAGTACACCCCACACCACCACACACCGGGATTGGAAGAGGGTAGGAGGGAACATAATGTCATCTCAAATGTTCATGGGGATGTGGGAAAAATGTCGTGACAAGTGGTAAGTAAGGAAGGTTTCATCCAAAGGCTCGTTAAGGGTGTTTCCATTGTGATAGGGAATATAGAAAAGGTCAAACCTATAGCATGAACGTTGGTGTGAAGGTGCCACAAGGTGGAAGACCACCACGCAACAGAAGAACGACGAATCAGTAAGTATATCAGCATCACCTGGTATTAATCGTGTCAATTCCCTTGTTGCATGATAAAAAGTCAGCCCGAATGGGTTTGTTCTAGTTCTACAACCCAATTATAGTTTTTAATTTGGGCAGTGGAATTTGTCAAATATTTAAATTGATGTTGTATTTGGATATTTGTCTGAAGGTAGGTGTTTGTGAAGTCTTAAGCCCAACCAAGGGTGGATTTTGTGATTGTTATGGCCAGATATGGCTTGAAGAGCTAACTCCCTTATTACAGGGTAAGAAGTCGACCCAAATAGGTATGTTATGGCTCCACGCTCCTTTTACAGGCGGTAATTTTAGCAGGTTAGTTGATAAAATATTCAAAACGCTGCTTCATATGGTTATTTGTGTGAAGGGTGGTGTCTGAGGTGTCTCGAGTGAATTTTATACTTGTTGTGTTAACATATGGATTGATGGGTCAATTTCCTGGTTGTATTGTAAGATGAAAGCCCAAATGGGTGAGAAATAGCCATATAATTCCATTTATGGCTATAATTTGAGCAGTGGAAGTTGCAAAGTATTCAAAATTTTATCTCATATGGGCTAACGAGTGAAGAGCAGATTCTATATAATCCAAATATCAACCAGAGGAAAACTCTGTGGTAGCTACAACTCCATGTGGTTTGATGGATGGTTCCAGAAATCACATAAACCCGACCAATGGTTGGAATGCTCCTGCCAAGGAGTTTGGAGAGATGACAATATCTGAAATCCGAGCAGTGGAAGCATTGAGGGGGCGATCGAATGTGAGCCCAACTAGAAGAAAATCTGGAAGAAAGGGTGTAAATGTTGAAAGTGATTAACAATTTTGTTTTTTTTAACATTACAAGTCTACCAAGACTATATATCTCTATGGACTCAACATGGAGGGTTGTAACTCTGGTGTGGACTCGAGTGCATGCACAATTGTTGGGTAGTCCTGAAAGAAGAAAATGGTAAAGGCATGATCAGGTGAAGGAAATGGAGGTTGTGGTAAGAAGCCAACAAATTTAGAGAAAGATAAATTTAAAGAGAAGGGAGCAACTTCATCAAGAAAACCTCAGCGTAGAAGGGGCAGAAAAATAGATCAAGAAAACATGCAAAACTTACTGCATGCATATGGGGTTGGTACTCTAGCTCAAGTGAAGTTAACGATCTCTATATGGGAGAAATATCTAAACACCAAAGTAGAGGAAGACGTTCTAGATGATTAAATGGCACCCATGGTGAGAGACCCAAGAAATACTAGAAGCCGACTGAATCTGTTCAAGAAGCCAGTTCATCTTTATTGTTCCATGAAATATTTAATGGTGACGGCCATTATGGAAGTATAGGAGACATTCAAGCCATCCAATTGTAGGTGCATCATCAAAATGTACGTCTCAATCGAATTGAAAGGCAACTCTATAATATGCATCAAGTGGACATGCCTTGGTAGAGTGCTAAAGACCCAACACTGATTAAATCAGCTGATGAATAGTTGTAGGAATTTCTGCATATTTTGTTTATGATTATATGATGTAGTTGCCTAGTATGTATTTCATAGTAGTATGTTTAAAGGGATCATAGATATCATAGTCTATATGGATTTGAAAGACAAAACCAAATACTTTCAATTTTGGCTGGCTTTTCACTCATTGAGGTGGCCAACAAACCTGGTTTCCTTTGAGTTGGTTGAGGTCACCAAGAATACTATATGATGTAACTCGTTGTATAGTTTAAAGTGAATGAATAGAGAGGCTCTACCAAACTTACAAAAATGAATATTTTAAACCATAGGATTAATATTAAACCCTAGCATTAATATTATAAACCCAAATATTAATATATTAAACCCTAATTTTGTAATGTCACAGTGCAACATTGAATAAATTTCATTGTATGTAACATTGCGACAACGATTTTAAAATTAATCGTCACACTGTGAGAATATTTGTCTCAATATGACGTTGGATATATTTCTAAATATATTAAATCCTAATTTTCTAACATTATAAACACAAGGGATTGATAAACCAAAGGATTATTGATATTGTTAAATTGATTGTCACATTACAAGAATGCTTGTAAAAATACGATGTTGGATAAATTTCTAAGTATATCATAGCCTAATTATGTAATTTCACAATATTAAACCATAATATAAAATCTTAACATTATAAAACGCAATATAATAAACCCTAATTATTATTACTACAAACACAAGATTGTAAACCCTAAGTTTAATATACTAAACCCTAGGAATATAAACTCTAAGAATAATATTAAACTCTAAGATCAATATTATAAAATATGGGATTAATATTTTAAATCCTAATTTTATAATGTCGCAATGTGACATCGAATAAATTTCATTGTAATGTAACATTGCGACAATGAGTGTCAAATTAATTGTCATATTGCGACAAATATTGTCATAATGTGACATTGGATAGATTTCTAAAAAAATTAAACACTAGTTTTGTAATGTTGCAATATTAAACCGTACTATAAAACCCTAACATTATGAAGCCCAATATATTAAACCCTAATATTAATATATCAAACCTAATATCAATATATCAAACCTAATATTAATATTACACACACTAAGATTGTAAAGCCTAAGTTTAATATACTAAACCCTAGGAATATAATCCCTCATATTAATGTTATAAACCATAAGATTAATGTTTTAAACCCCAATATTAATATTAAACTCTAGGATTAATATTATAAACCCAAATATTAATATATTAAACCCTAATTTTGTAATGTCACAATGGGACATTGAATAAATTTCATTGTAATGTAACATTGTGCAAACAGTTTTAAAATTAATCATCACATTGTGAGAATATTTGTCACAATGTGACGTTGGATATATTTCTAAATATAGTAAATCCTAATTTTGTAACATTATAAACTAAAGCGATTGATATGTTGAATTTCCATGATGTTGGGTCTAAGTTAGAACCTTAGAATCACTGATGCTACCAAAACAAGAATCTCAACAAGAACTACTTTTCACAACGGAAAATATAAAGCAGTAAATCACACATGCACAAGTGTAGAAATTTTTTAACAAATATTGTACAATAATGTACAACCCAATATTTATAATATTAAATCAAACTGAATAATACAAAAATATATGGAATACAAAATACAATGACAAGCTACACTGCGCAAACTCAATGTTGTATCTTGTCTTGTCGGTCCTTCGCTTCTATACTGTTCTGTAGTCACCCCTTAGTCCTTCAAAGGACAACACATAGAGACACCAAGAGGGCTTCCAGCTAAAATTGTTGCAAGTCACTTTTTATACATGTACATGGGTTGATTTAATCTACTTTCTAGGCTGGCCAATACTTGAGCTCTAGTCTTCCTTCTAATAGCTTCTTTCGTCCATCAAAGAGCTACTCATAAGTCACCAAACTTAACACAACCTTCATCTCCTCTTCGTCACTTCAATATAGCTTATCTATGGATACTTTCGGTAGCCAACGCACTTCCCCCCACCAGACCAATGGCACCCAATCCAATCACTGCAAGATCTTCTACTATGAAGGCTCCCGATCACTAAATCAAGCCTTCAACTTGGCTCCCACAGGCTACAAACGAAACCAATCCTAATTTGGTCCCAAAATCATGGACCGAACACAAGTCACTATTATAGAAAATACACACCTCTACATTGTAGTTCATTGGAAGAGTTATGGTCTTTGGTTAGGGATCCTTATGTAACCTACAATAGCCCAAAAATCATGCCCAAAACCCACCTTAAATTATGTGACCTCCTTCCCTCTACAAGGTAAGTGACCTTAATTTTTGAGGAGGCACCTACAAATCCATGATTAGTGTTCTTTGACCCTCAAAACAACATCTAAAGGCATGTGGCCTAGTCACCATAGAGGTCTCCCTTACTTGGCCTATTTCAGGGGGGATTCTCCTTCATTTTCTTTCCCAAAACAATCCATTTTTTTGTGTCCCTCCAGCGAGTCACCCTAGCCCTCATTCAAGAAAATCGGTTATCTTCCAATGGCCCTAAAACACCTACTTGTTCTTTCCTCCTTGTTGCAGCCTAGCAGAAAGGTATTTACCTCTCCTCTACGAGCTTCTTGTTGTCCTTGTGTTGCAAAAATGGATGCTCTCAAGTGTCCTCCATCACCTTCCTTTTATACACATATGAAGGGTTCCTTAAAATTTCATCATAGGGCTTGTACGACTTTCACATTCCTTCTTAACACCAAGCTAACCTAGACTCCTCATGTGAAAACCCAACCATAAAATTCAAAAATTCATATCTCCATTTCTATAACTCGTAATCTTATCATTCTTATTGCATTAGATTCATCTCGATGAGAGTCATCATAATCATCCATCACTTGTCAAAATGTGCTCATGGTTTTTTCCCACGATCGGTGAAAAACCCCTACCTTGGGTTCGAAGTCCATAAATGACACTTGTGGTGCTTTGTACTCCAATCCCAAAACCCTAGAGCTTGGAGTACCTCCAAAGATACTCAAAAATAAACACTACCTCTTAGCAATGGAGGTACTTCCAAGACAAGGAAGTAACTCATCATCATCATCACTACTCACAACACACACCCGACCCTTAGCACTCACCACTACAACAATCCTTGAAGCATGAACTATGCCTCTCTCAGATGTGTCGCTATCACTGGAAGCATCCTACTTCTTCTTCTTCTCCTGTATCACTTTCCAATCTCTCTAGGATTCCTTCTTGGTAATTGTAGGAGCACCATTTCTCCCCACATACTACATTTTCTTCTTGGGCTGTAAATTCTCACTTTGAATCTGCAATCTCTTGATAGAACCCGACTCCCTATGAACCTATATAATCTCTACCTTCTTCATTGGAACCTATAACTACCCCTCTGAAGCTTGCACCTGCACCTGCTTCTCTGGAACCTGCACCTGCCCCACTTGTTTCTTTTTCCCATGATCCACATGCTTGCCCGTCAACTTGTAGAGACCATGCTTTCTAAATCCAAGCACAATCCCATCGGAGCTAGAGCCTCTAGGTCTGATTATCTCCTTCCCATCATAGAAGAAGACCTTAAACCCCTTCTTCTCGGTCATCGAGATAGAAATCATGCTATATTTGAGTCTTATTAAAAAAAATACATCCTAAACCCAGATCACTCGTCTTATATCCATCTTGAATGGCACAACATCCAATCCTTAGATCTCTAGCTAACTCTTGTCACCCAACACCATCTGTAACTTCAATTCCCATTCAACTAGAGTCTCAAAAAACTCTTATGACCCTATCATATGTTTTATCGCACCATTGTACTTGTACCATCCATCCTCATTGTTATTACCCTGTGAGAAATGAGAGATCATAGGAAAGTCCTCCTCCTCTAATCTCTTCACGAGATCTTCATGAGATCATCTACCTCAGCTAAAGTGGAAACACTAGAGACTTTATTCCCTTTCATCTTATCGTCATCTCCCTTATTCTTTATTAGACATCCCAACGAAAATTGACCGATCTCACCATAGTTGAAACACTTGAATTTGCTCACATCCTTGTTCTGCTTATCCTTCATTCATGCTACAAGTTTCATGTCCTCATCTTCTCTCTTTGTTGGATGAATATCCTCATCTTGCAACTCTTCTTGAATGTATTCATCCCATAGCCTATTCTAGTCTAGAAAATTCTCTCTAGCAATTATCCCTTTGATGAAGAGCTTCCATTCCTCAGTGAACCATTTCAAGGCAATCCTTACCGTATCACATTCTTAAATAGTCACACCGACAACAACAAGCTCATCTTTGATCTGAAACAATCTCTTCAGATACGAAGTCACTCCTTCAACCTTTATCATCTTGGTGGACTTCAACTTATCCTCTAATACCAATACTTGGTTCTCGTTCTTATTCTGGCAGAATTTATGTAGAGGAATCCACATCTCCTATGCAGTGTTCTTCCCAGAAAAATTAGGTATTAGGGGATCCTTCACACCATTTAGGATGATGAATCTTGCCCTCATATCCAAATCTTTGTATACTTCTAGCTCCTTTGGGTAACTTGGTTCTTGATGGCTTTCTTGGCAAACTCCTAGATCCTATTTACCTCCAAAACCAACTTGATCCTTTCCATCCATGGACTATAGTTGGAAAACCACTCCAAATTGTCCTCATACTAGATACCTATCTACAACTTCGACATTTTCACACGCAATGTGACCAACTCCAAGCTTAAGTTGTACTTCATTGTGCACAACTCTGATTCACTGTCATCCAAAGTAGCTCAGAAACACTTTGATTCCATGTTTAATTTCCACGATCTTGAGTCTAGGTTATAATATGAGAATCATTGATTCTACCAAACCAATAATATCAACAAGAAATACTTTTCACATCATAAAATATAAAGCAGTAAATCACATATGCACAAGTATACACAATTTTAACAAAATTATACAATAATGTAAAACCCAATATTCATTATATTAATCAAACTCAATAATACAATAGTCTATGGTATACAATATGTAATGAAAATATTCGTTGCGCAAACTCGATGCCAAATATTGTCCTGTCGGTCCTTTGCTTCCGTACATTTCTCTAGTCGGCGCTTAGTCCTTCAAAGGAAAACACATAAATAATGTAGGAGGGTTGCCACCTAACACTACTGCAAGTCACTTCTGTTGCATGTACATAGGCTGATCCAGTCTTCCCTCTAGGCTAGCCAATACCTGAGCTCCAATCTGCCTTCTAGTAGCCTCTTTCATCCATCAAAGAGATAATCATAAGGCACCAAAATTCACCAACCTTCAACTCCTCTTCGTCACTTCAAGATAGCTTGTCTAGGGCTAATTTTTGTAGTGAAAACGCTACCCTCCACCACACCAATGGCACCCAATCCAATCACTGTAATATCAGCTCCTTTGAAGGATCTCGATCACCAAATCAAGCCTTCAACTTGGCTCCCACAAGTTTCAAATGAAACTGATCCAAATCTAGTCCCAAAATCACAGACCCAACACAAGACACTAGTGGAGAAAATACACACCTTTGAACTTTTTCTCATGGGAAGAGTTTTGGTCACAGGTTAGGGCTCCTTCTATTACCTACAACAACACAAAAATCATGCCCAAAACCCACCTTAAATTATTCGATCTCCTTTCCTCTACAAGGTAAGTGACCTCGTTGTTTGAGGAGGCACCTACAACTCCATGATTAGGGTTTTTTGACCCTCAAAAAAACACCTACAATCCTGGGACCTAGTCACCACAGAGAGGTCTCTTACTTGACCTGTTTCAAGGAGGATTCTCTTGCGTTTTCCTGCACAAAACAGTCCCTTTTGTTACAGCCCTCTAGCGAGGCACCTTGGCCCTCCTTCCAACAACTCGGCTACCTTCCAATGGCCCTAAAAAACCTCGCTGTTATATCCTCCTTGTTGTGGCCTAGAAAAAATATATTTCCCTCTCTGCTATGAGCTTCTTTTTGTAATTATGTTGCACAAATGGATGCTCTCAAGTGTCCTCCATCACCTTCCTTTTATACACATAGGAAGGACACCTTAAAACGTCATCAAAGTGCTTGTACAACTGTCACCTGCCTTCTTAACACCAAGTCGACCTAGAATCCTCATGTGCAAACTCAACCATTAACTTCAAAAATTCATATCTCTATTTCTACAACTTGGAATGAGATGATTCTCATTTTTTTAAATTCGTCTCAATGACAACTATCATCCTTATCCATCACATGTCAAAATTTTCTCATGGTTTTGGCCCAAATCGCGATGGGTGTAAAACCCCTACCTTGGGTTCTAATCCCAATGTGACTCTTGTGGCACTTTTTCCTCCAATCCCCAAACCCTAGGGCTTGGAGTACCTCCCAAGCTACTCAAAACATGATAAACTGAAATATTATTGATGGTTTAAAGCCAAGGGATTATAAACCCAAGGGAATAATATTAAAGCCTAGGATTAGTATTATAAACCCTATGATAAATATTATAAACCCACAAGATTATAAATACTAGGATTAATATTATAAACCCTATGATTATAAGTCTTAGGATTATAAACCATAATATTAATGCTATAAACCCAATGAATAAATAAGCCTAAGGGATTATTAATATTATCCTTGGACAGATTTCTAAAAACATTAAACCGTAATTTTATAATGTTGTAATATTAAAGCCTAATATAAAACCCTAAAATTATAAAACCCAATATATTAAACCCTAATATTAATATATCAAACCTAATATCAATATGTCAAACCTAAGATTAATAGTACACACACTAAGATTGTAAACCCTAAGTTTAATATACTAAACCCTAGGAATATAAACCCTAATATTAATTTTATAAAACATAGGATTAATATTGCAAACTCCAATATTAATATTAAACCCTAATTTTTCAATGTTACAATGCAACATTGAATAAATTGCATTGTAATGTAACGTTGTGACAATGATTTTAAAATTAATCGTCACACTGCGAGAATATTTTTCATATTGCAACGTTGGATATATCTCTAAATATATTAAACCCTAATTTCATAACATTATAAATGCAAGGGATTTATAAACCAAAGGCTTATTGATATTGTAAATCCAAAGGGATTATAAACCCAAGGGAATAGTATTAAATCCTATGATTAATATTATAAACCCATGGGATTATAAACCCTATGATAAATATTATAAATCCAACAGATTATAAACCCTAGGATTAATATTATGGACCCTATGACTATAAATATTAGGATTATAAACCATAATATTAATATTCTAAACCCAAGTGTTTATTAATATTTTAAACATTGCAATAATTATTGTGAAACTGATTAATATTATAAATCCTAGGATTATGAACCATAGGATTAATATTATAAACCATAATATTAATAATATAAACCATAATATTAATAATATAAACCCTAATATTTTAATATCTAAGTTTGATGTATTAAACCCTGATTTTGTAATGTCATAATGTGACGTTGATGGGGGCCTATAGCCATGAAGTTCCACGGATGAGGAAGGTTTTTTATGAATTATGGAATGATGCATTCTTAAACATTATACCAGGGGAATCCACTTATATTTTTACCAAATTCAAAATAACAAATACATCCTTCTAGACATTTGTTCATAATATTTTTTTTTTTCTTTAGATTGATGATGATAAGGGGAGATGTAAACAAATTGAGTATCCAAACAAGAAAATAATTCAATCAAAAGTTACCAAAGAAAATGGGATTGCTATTAGTTAGAATAAACTTGGGGATTCCATATAGATTTTAAATTCTTTCCATGAATGTTGTAGTTACTATACTTTATTTAAAGGGATAAAAAGAGAGCAATAGTGGGAATACTATGTAATTCAATCCACCACTACAATGATGATATTTTTACCTTTCAATACGGGTATAACTATAATAAAATACTTATAGACTTCTTCCCAATGTTATCTTTATATCACTAATGGTTGTAGAATACGCATTAGAGGGATTACTTGTATTTTTTTTAACCCTATTTAGTTAATTTGTACAAAAATATTATTAATATGATTAGAAAATATGCAAAAAAACGTGCACATTAACATGAATATTTTACCATGTAATAGATGCATGAATTCAATCGGAGAGAGAACAATGGCCGGTGCTAGGGTTCCTGAATGCTAGACTGCCGACACCGAATCTGCAAAAACTCCAGATGTGTTTGGCTCCGTCGCAGTCACCACGGTAGATCAAGGAGATTCAAAGGTTTTCACAGTCGTAGCTCACTGCGGCTCCTATTTCTTGCAGCATCGCTGGCTCTCGGAAACTCCTCGCCAAGTAGTCGCGGGCACCGTTCAGCATGAAGGTCACGTGGACACTCCAGAATGCAACTCTGGAGCTCAAGCAGCAACATAGATCGCGCAAGACGCTGCCTCCTTCTGTGTCCAAGAAGGGACAAGAGCTGCAGTCTCGACCACCGTTGCGGCCCTGCAGAGGCTCTGCTACACGGATGGGCTAGACAGATCTGTCGAGGTGCCACCATAGGTCAAAATTATTCAGATCTAGGAGGGCCACACTTATGTTCCCGACTCAATCAAAACCAAAATCCTCATGGATTCGGTGATGCAAGGATTAGGCACAGATTAGGCACAAAATCGAAGCGGAATGCTAAGGACTTTAGACTGCTCACCCTCCGGCTTTCAGATCCAGATCTCACTTCTCTCCGGCAAAACATTGTTGCTCTCGGTGTGTGCTTCAGATCTGGTGCATGACCTCCTGCGAGAACTTGAACTCAGGTTGAGTATCCCCTCAGCCCTTTAGAGACTGACCTACGAAGGTAAACAGCTTGAAGACCCTTTGCCTTTGTCTTATTACAGTATTTAAAGAGATTCTTTAGTGGTGCTAACCCTACGTTTGCGAGGAGGAGCATCTGGGCATACCTCCTTGACTCCTGCTTTCTCATATAAAGATGTGGTTCATGCACAACCTTCCAAGAAGACTGCCCAACCAGATGAGGCTCCCAAGCCTTTCTTGGTGGACAAAATGGAGGAAAATCCCTCCATTGAAATCACTCATCCATCTCTGGATGATCAATATCATATATTTGCAGAAACAACCATCATATGTAGATTTAATGGACTTTGGCCTCGTACTACCGATCTATGCCAGTGGATCCACTCCAACTGGACCAACAACAACAAGGTCTTTTTATGCTCGAAAGGCTTCTTTATTGTGGCCTTTTCTTTCAACAAAGATTACCAGAAAGCCTTAATGGGAGGCCCTTGGTTCTGGGGATCAACAGGACTATTCCTCACCCCTTGGTTCCCAAACTTCGACCCCTCTTTGACTGTCATCACCAAGCTTCCCATTTGGGTCAGGCTTCCAAACCTCCCTGTGCATTTATGGAATTTTTTTGTCTTTCAAGTGATTGGGGACACCTTAGGCCGCTTCCTAGCTATGGAAACCTCAAGGGGGGAGAAAGGAATATATACTTTTGGCATAATATGCACAGAAATAGACATTAGCAAAGGGTTGTCTGATCAAATCAACCTCAAAATTGGGGACTTTCATTGGATGCAAACCTTGGACTATGAGAACACTGCCTTCAAGTGTCTCCATTGCCACTATAATTATATTTAGCAATAACAAATAAGATTACATCAATCATGACAACCCTTTCACAACACTCAAAAACCATTACGACTTGTCCTCATGAAAAGATAATCATTGATAAAAACATCCATCTCGAAGATAAATACGTCGGGTCGAAAATAAAACCAGATAAATTCTCCCACAACCAGCCATCCCATTGTAGGAAGAGATTGGTTGGTGCTTTAATAAATGTAGTTATCAGATTGTTAACATTTTTTTGACTCACTCGCTATATCTAAACTGCAAAGAAAAAGGGAGATCAAAGCATGGTGAAATACCTAAACTAATAGCCTTCATCATCCTCATTCTTTGGCACGAATAAAAAAACATTCTGCAACTTTGGTCGCATGACACTAAGGCATAGGACATAGACATGGAGGAGGACACGTAAATAAATATGAGTATTTGACACGAGAGACAACAACCCTAAAACAGGACACAAGACATATTTTATATATATACATAGTTCTTGATCAATATTAAGTTACTTATCTATATTATATTAAGTAACTGAAATATAGTATTATTTTATTAATTTACTACTTCAATGATGTTCATTGCTCACATTTCAATATTCATTCTTGAATCTTCGTGTTATTAACTTATTAAACACATTGAGAACCAAATCAAGGATCTCAACAGGGACATTTTGCATATTGCACATGTGACATAAGATACTGATATTTTCTTTCTCGGCAGTTCTAGCTCTCTTATTGTCTACTATATGAATTTGACTTACTTTTCTTTCTCGGCCGTTCTAGCTCTCTTATTGTCTAGTATATGAATTTGACTTACTCAAGTTGCACATCTTGTAAAATGTGGACAATTGCAAGAGAGACTCAACTAGGCAGAGCCCTATATATTTAAGCCAACTCTATGTAGCCATCGAAATTTGCAATTAAAACAATACAATGGCTATATATGCATCCATTCTTCATTGATCAAACTTGGAGATATGAAGGGAACCGAAAAATGTTTTGAAAAGAGGGCATTCAATAACTTAAGTTATGATATCAGAGTGCCCAATGTACTAATTGATGCCTTTATCAGAAAAGAAATGATTGAAAAGGCAGACCCCAAAGTCAAGTTTTTTCTTGAACATGTTTTAGAAAAAGGAGGAAAACCAAATTTCAAAACAATAGAAATGTTTGTGGATGGATATTTAGAGAAAAAGCAAATGAATCGAGCTATACAGACCATGAAGAAAGCTATTTCAAAAGTTAAAAATAGTGAATGGCAGTCGACACCTGAAAAGGCACTTGAATACATTGATACAAATTATATAGATATGGGCATATATGGAATAGAAGAAAATGATAACCTGACCCCACACGCTCTAGATCAAGAAATTTAAGCTCCAAACCATGAACACTATTCTCCAGGACCAGGTCGATGTGAAGTTGACAGTTGGGAATTGCTGGAGGAACTTCCAACACAACACAAAAAAAAACTCTAGCGAGCAAACAATGACCAAGTTCCAACATGGCAGTGACTCCAGCGATATTTGACAGTGGAAAATGACAGAAAAAACCATAAAAATGAACTTGTCTACTGAGCTCGTGAAATAGCCGGGACGGCAGAAAATTGCCAGAATCCAGTGAACTAAAACTCAAAAAATCAGGTGCAAGTTTTTAGAATTCATTTTTGATGCTGAAAATGTATTCAGCCCTATCTAAAACCCTTAGGGCACTTAAAATATTAAAGTTTAACAACAGTAAACAAGATTTTGGACAAATTTTTGCCAAATTTTCTAAAAATCATTACCGAACTCTGAATAAAAACACGGCCTTTTTAGACTACTACGCGCAAAAAATGAACCACGCGCGGGCTTTATGAGTGACTTTTCGTGGGACACGTGTTCTAATAGGAAAATTTGGAGGACACGTATTTTGTGTCTGACACTTATATACGGTACACGTGACCCTGAGCGACGTGTCATGTGACTTAGATCGAGAAGTGCAATGTGCCCACAGAAGGAGTGTGGTATGCTGTCGCAGAGGAGAATTATAACCTGAAAATTTGTCGAACCCGCTAATCGAATTTTATAACGCTGGATTAAAATTTCCGAGAACCTTAGAAGCTTATATGCAATGCAGAGATCACCGCCGCACAGATCACCAAAAAGAAACTTGGTTTAAAATTGGTGAGAACCTTCTAGGTTTATGTGCATTACAAAATCACTGCAGAAAGAGTGCAAAGCGCATTTATAATGGTATAATATTTCGCCGCAAAGCGAGTTCGTACCACTGCAAAGAGAGGTCATATCATCAAGTTCATATATATACATGGCCGCTGAGTGAGTTCATATTACCGAGATCCAATTCGTATGTATCACTGTGAGCGAGTTCATGTTTAGCACACGGAGTGAGTTATCACAGCAAAATATTATTAAATATAAATATTATAAAAAATAATTAATAATATTATAACTAGATAACAATATTTTATTAATTACAATATTAATAATTTTAAAACTATAAATATTTAAAAACACGGGATAATATTGAACATTTATTTAACCATGTTTAGATTGATATATTAATATTAATTAATGTAGAAATTATACAAACAATATGTATTCTAATGGATTTAATCTGATCATGCAATATACTAGAGAAAAATACCGAATCTTTTTACAATTAATTCTGTGGAAATTAAACACGATCGCACAATCACACCAAGTAAAAGAAAGAAGCAAATCAATCCACAACATAGATATTTTTCCTGGGGAGAGCTTGCTGCTCAAAACTCCTCTATCTTTATTGTATAATGAACTAATGAATCATGAAACAATATAATGCACTCTTCTCACAAGAGTCTATTGCACTATCCTGACTCTCTCACACTGATCTGGACAAAATTGAGCTAGTACTTAGCCAATTCTCAGCCTCTGCTCAATCTGCTTTGTTCACGCAATCTTTGTAGAATAAAATCCCTATTCTTTAGGAATTTCATCCTTCCTTGACAGCAAACATCATGGACAATCCTATGGTGTTTTAACTGCATCTGGATAGTTTGCTAAAAATACAACTGATAGTTAACTTTCCTTTAACCTATGTCTCAACTAGGTCTTCATCAGCACTGACATGCATGCATCTATTAATAGTAAATCGTTAGTCACTTGACAGATCATTGCATGTGAATTAAATCTGATTTAATTCACTTGACCTCTCACTAGTGCAACAATCAGTTACAACTAGTTAGACTCACTTTAACTCACTTAATTGAGTTAACTAATTTCTCATGCATTAAAATAACACACTAACTGCAACTTGGACTCAATAACTAATAGAATCACTCTGCATGCTTCACTAACCACCCTCAACTTGAAATTCATGAGCTAACTGAGCCTATCACACTCAATTAACTATTACAAGTGTTTATGAGATAAGATTACAATTTATTGTCCAATTTAATTAAGGGATAATTAAATTAGACACATTTCCAATTTATTAAATAAATTGGCTTTCTCACTAATGTATCACTAGGACCCATCACTACATGACCTGTGGTCCCACATTAGTGTGTGTGTGCTGTCATGTTGTCTCTGGATGCCAATTTCACTGTTTCTTGTTGCAAATTTTAACACTCCCTCTCAATAAGAAAGGAATCAATCTATTCCGATCCGGTACCTTTGGAATGTTCTTGCATGTGCATATGAAACTCTTGCATGCAACATGCAACTCTTGCATTCAACACTTCTCTACTATTGTTCACATGCAACTCTTGCATGCAACACTTCTCTAGTGTTGTTCACACATGCAACACTTCTGAAACTGAATAGCCTCCAAACAACTGAATCAATATAATGCATCTGTCATCAGAATCTTCTGACTACTGCTAGCTACTACACATCTCTACTGGACTCCCTGCGCTGTTGACATCTGCATCAATGCACTCTGCACTACTGCCAACTCTGATCTGCGCTCCAATCTCTGAAACCTACCTGATCCAGATTTATGTAGGAACGCAACAGAATACAAAAATAACCGTAAACATAGAAATACAGCGGAAATAAGGCTTCATTTCATTAATATCAAATCACAGAAATATGCTTACAAACATGATGGAAATAAAATAGCTAGGGTGCTGGTAGCGAATCTATGAGAAGAGATGTGGCGGCTGTTGGGTCTCAATCTAGTCTCCTAAACTGAGCTCATTTAATTGTCAACCAGGATTTGTAAACTGCTGAAGTGAAGTGTACCATATGTACCTAGGTGCTTGTTTCCTAATGCGTTGTGTGTAGTTTTTTGATGTTTTTGGTCTTTTATGTTGATTTATGATGTTTTTGGTCTTTTGGTGTTTTATGTTCACAATGAAAATGCCTAGAAAACTAATGGAAAGAAGTTGGTGGTCAAAAACAGAGTTAAGCCTAATGTATGGAATGGCAAATGCAATTGGAAACACTGAAGCAGAATCTAAACTATGACTAAATAAAAACAAAAGCTTGATAATGACTTTTTAGGCAAATGACACAAACTAAACTTGAGAAATGATCACTAAGTATGCAAGTTCTCTAACTAGACAGTTAAACACTATTCTTACCATGATGCAACATTTTGTTCTAAGCTCTCTTATTCTATGACTAATTCCTAGTTCTATTCTGCAATTTAATTGAATGTCACAGAACCTATACTCAAAGAGTTATTGGTTTCTTTTTCAAAGTAATTCTTTTGAGGAAGAGCTCTGTTTATAAAATGATGAGGAGATTGCAGAGAGATTTCAGACCTTATAGTGATGTTGTCTTCTGTTCCTATGGCTATGGATCATTTGTAGTTTTTAGAACACGAAGATATTTGTGAATAATGAAGGCTGTCTTGTTAATCCAAACAACTAAAGTAATCTATTGTGCAATGGATGACAATTTGAATATGAGATGCAAGTACAATGAGTTAATCTAAGAATGAATCTAAGATGCCTCTAAACTAGAACAATATTAAACTATAAGTCATCATCAAACTTGAAACAAAGTAACTGAACATGAAGTAAATGCAAATGAAACTCCGGAGCGTTCTAACTATGCTAACATGCTTTATTCTATGAAGTTACACAATCTGTTTGTTCATCATTAGTGATATTTTGGAAGAGTTCCTTCTTTTGGAAGGGGTAGAACAATTCTGACTGTGTAAGTGTATGCAATTGAAAGCAAATGAACTGAAAGCAAATGAAAAACTAAGTTATCACATCCATACCCTAATCGTCATTATGATGTCTTGGGCAAGCATTTAAGAGCAAGAACAGAGATGATACTTAGTACAAGCACACAACTAAATCATTCATTATCACGGTCATGTCTTGAACTCCTTAAGGATGTCTTGGAAGAATTTCTTCTTGTGGAAGAGTGATTAGAACAAGTGTAACTGTGATAGTGAATAGCAAAAACTACAACTAATTCCTACATTACTATAGCTATTCATCATTCATCATTATAATATGTTGGAAGAATGTCTTCTTGTGGAAGAGTTGGAATGAATATAACTACAGTAGCTAGTTAAAACAACTACAAATTCAACTCCTATCCTACAATACCATAGTCATTCAACATTCATCATTTTAATCTGTTGGAAGAGTGTCTTCTTGTGGAAGAGCTAGAATGAATACGACTACAGTAGCTAAAACAAAACAACTACCAATTCAAATGCAAAACATAAAGGCAGCTAGGAAAACTTATCTAATTTACGCAAAGGAAATCCGTGCAAGAGGCAGGGGCCCTCTACCACTTGACGGCATTCAACTCCAAATTAAATCACGCCTTCAAAATAACTTTGTCTGCTCCATTAACGATGCAATAGTTTGAACATAACACTTTGTGTCTTCAAGGACGTAACACAGAGTTTAAACAAAATCTAGCAGCAAATCTAACATAAAATCTCTAACATAGCTTTCGGTCTCCCAAGAGTTTATAAAGCAAATGCACGTAACAATAATTACAACAATTTAGGAACAATGTCTTTCCTTATCCAAATCACGTTAGAACTCTTTGAAGTGGCTGCGTGAAGAAGAAAAGACATCTGGACTGAGACAGTCCTAGTAGGAGTCTTCCTTCATAAATGTGTTCCCCACGTTCAAAACCTCACCCAGAATTCGTTTCTTCCTCCATGATGAGCAACGAACCATGTAGTCATGACGTGGATCATGCCCATATGCGGTTTTTCTCAAGAGGCCACCTGGAACATACTCAAACATGAAGGTAGCTGCAGAATCGCCGGTTAGCTACGGAATGTCTGCATTCTGCAGCTAGTTCCGGTCAAAATGCTTAACAATGGTAAAAATCACAAAATTCAACAAGTCAGTCATGTAAACCATTCTAGAAGTAATTTTAACTATATTTATTGATCAATTGGGTTTAAGATGGAAATGGACAAGGGAAAATGAGGTAAAATGAGGTGAAGGAAAACACAAATTTGAGGCTCAACATACCCCCACTGCTGTCTCTTTGCATGTCCTCATGCAAATTATCCTATGAATTCAGAGGCTTCTGCAAGGACATCTAATCCCCTTCTTCTCCTTTGTCTGGAAGCTAGAGGTCTTCTGGGTTTCCTGATAACAAGTTTGAACCCGAGGTTGGTGAGTGCCCTGATTAGCTTTTTGTTCCTTGTCTTCAACTTCTCATTGGTCCTCTCCACTTTGTCTATATGCAGGGATAAGGTTGAGTTCATATCAGTTTTGAGTTTGATTTGATCTTTGAGAATTTCATTCTCATTTCTGATGTGTCTATTCAGCACTTCCAACTCATATCTATCCCTCCTTAATATATCTATTTCAGACAGTGGAGGACTGGGGGTTCTCTCTCTGCTTTCTGAAGCTGTCCTCTCTAAGGTTTCCACATAGTCATAAATTTCCTGTTGAGCAGGATCAATTTCAGGGGTTCATTCATAAAAATCCTCTTCATTATCCTCTTCAATGGGTGTTTCTTCATCTTCAATATTGATTACCCCTGTTTGTTTGATTGGTGTTTTCTTCAGTTTTCCCTTTAATCTGTGGCTTCTCCTAGGTTGAGAGGACCCCTCTCCTTTCTCTGTAGCAGATTCCTTGATTATCTTCTCTTCCTTAAGTTGCCTCTTGATTCGAGTCAACTTCTCCAAAATGATTTCCTCACTGCTCTCTTGAACTGGTTTGTCAATTTCAACTTTTGAAGTCCTCCATTTCCTACTTCTCTTTGTAGGTTGTGATTCAGGTGATGGTTCTTTTGCTTCTTCAAAATGATTTCTTATTAAGAAATCATCCCATGTATCATTTGTTTTAGCTAGATGATGCTCAATCAAAATTTTGACCAAACCATGATGATACAGGGTTGTCTCTAAAAATTGAATTCTTCTCTGAACACAGGTAGACATCTTCTTCAGACTTTGAAGCAAGAAATATGGTAGGTTTAAGTCTTCTCCCAGGAAATGCATCATTATTCTGATGTGGTAGACATAAAATGTCCCATATCTACCCTCACATGTAACAAATTTTTGTAAAAGAAGTAATATGTTTCTCCATTTGTTTTTCAATGCAGTACTGGGAATTCCTTTCTTGAATACACTAACATCCATATTTGGTGATTTTAAAATTTGTTTCCAGGAGTCATTAGTGGAATTCCCTATTTTTAAACCATCTTTCTCCAGTTCTGAGCAATCTTGTAGCCTCTGCAATAAAAACTTCAGTGATAGTAAACTTGACATCCCCTACTTCGACTTCGGTCCCTTGAAATTCTCTTGCGAATGTTTTAGTGACTTCCTTATGGAAGCCATTAAATTTTTCCAAAAATTGAAGCCATCCTATTTGTTGTAACATTTCCTTGCATTGTGGGTAACCTTCTAAATATTTTGAACCCACAGGTTCAGTCCTTACGATGAAACCCATGATTTTTTTTTTTAATATCAAATTAACACTCTTCTACCCACAAAACAATGACTTTCACTTTCGGATTGAAATGGCTTCAAGCTCTTGAATGAAAATGGATTCAATTTTGGAATGACATACCTCTGATTTATAGTGGCAACAGCTTCAAAACCTCTGGCTGATATGCCTCTGTTTGATCATGAAAGCAGTTTCAATTTCCGAACTGATATGTATCTGATAGACAGTGGGAGATGGCTTCAAATTTCTTTTTGTGTAATACCTCTGTCTCTTAGTAGCAAAAGACTTCAAAATCAATCACTGCAACATCTCTGTCTCTGGTAAAAACAGACTTCAAACTCAACACTGCAACATCTCTGTCTCTGGTAGCAAAAATCTTCAAACTGCAACACCTCTATCTCTGGTAGCAAAATTCTTCAATCTCAATCACTACAACACCTCTATCTCTTGGTAACAACAGACTTAAAACTCAACACTACAATACCTCTGTCTCTGGTAGCAAATGGTTTCACTTTTAAAACCTCTGTCTTTTGGTAATAAAAGACTTCAAACTCCACACTGCTACAATTCTGTGTTGATAGTGAAAATGCTTCAAATTCCGTCCACAGTGATATGCTATCTTCCTACGGGATCAACTGGCTTCGAGTCCTCACACTGTTATACTTCCAAATTTACCCTTCTGTTCTGCTCTGCTCTGCGTTTACAATGCTCAATGCTGTTCAAACTGATATCCTTTAGCTCTGCTCCTGGTGATAATAATATCTCTGTCTTCGGAATGGAATACCGGCTACGGAATGAAGTTATGGAAAATGGTCACGGAATAGAGTAGTGGAGTGAGGTGGAGGGATTGTATTAATGATTGAGGAGACAACGGAGGATTTTACGACGGCAGAGGGAATCATCATCATTAAATGCTTTGGTTAAGAGACGTGGAAAATTCAAATGCTTTGGCCATTTCACCGCTTAAATGCTATCGGATATGAATTTTGAAATGGAAGATTTTAATACAAAGTCTGTAGAGGGTTTGTTGGTGTTTGATCAATAAAACAATTAAAACAACCTTTCGAATAATCCACAACTAAACTATGCTAAACTTTTATGAAATGCCATCGTAATTTAAATTTGTTACCTCTGCCCTTTATTTGATTTTTGTAGCCTTTGTCTTCTCTGCTCATCTCTGGAGGAGTCTTCATAATTTTCTTGATGCTTTTGATTCATGAATACACTGGGTCACTTTGTTGTAATTCTGATGTCTGCTAGTTGATGCCTTCATGGTTTATAGCTGCGGAAAGACTATCGGGCTGCAGAAAGGCTGATCAGCTGCAGAATGTCCACTGAGCTGCAGAATGTTCCTGTAGAACACTTTAATCATGAAAATGAAATGTTTTTGGAGTATGGGTGAAATGTTATGTGGTATGAATGAAAATGGATGATGGATTATGATATGTATGAAGTGGATAATGGAATGAAATGGATTCAGTTCATGAAATGAAATGAAGGAACATAAGGGCTGTACTGCAATTCATGACATATTTTATTCACTTACAGCATGATATCAAATTTTTGTGTTTTGACATGAAAATGAGATGGATGGAAGAGGAATGAGATGAATGAAATGTGGAATGGAGTGAAATATGAATGATGGATGAGATGGAGTATGGATGGATAAGTGAATGGAGTGAGATGAAATGAATCATAAGCACTATGGAACTGAACTTATGATTTTTATAACAGCTGCTTATAAAGCAAGATATCAAATTTTGTGTTTTGACATGAAAATGAGATGGATGGAAGATGGAATGAGATGGGTGAAGTGTGGAATAGAGTGAAATATGAATGATGGATGAGATGGAGTATGGATGAATAAGTGAATGGAGTGAGATGAAATGAACCATAAGCACTATGGAACTGAACTTATGATTTTTATAACAGCTACTTATAAAAAACAAAAATGGGAAAAGTTAGAGTGTCAGAGAGACTCTGATTTTCACCCTATCTTTTCTGTATAAACATGCCAATCAATGATTGGTTTTCATGTTTATACCTTTATTTTTATTTTATTTTTTATTTTATTTTTTTTATTTTTTTTTTTTTTTATTTTTTTTTTCAAAAGAAATGCTTCAGAAAATTTAATCAAGTTGATGAAGAAGAGAGACTCTTCTTCATTAACTTCACATCATTTCTTTCTTGGAACTTCTTGAAAAACTCTTCTCTTGAGATTGGCTTGTGGTATAGCTTCAGTCTATGACCATTCACAAGAAAAGTAACCTCTTCTTCATCTATAGTTCTGATTTTTACTGCCCCATTATCAAAAATTCGAACAATTTCATATGGCCCAAGCCAATGTGTCTGAAATTTCCCTTGAAAATCTCTGAATTTTGAATCAAACAAGAGAGCCCAGTCACCCTCTTTGAATTTCTTCTCCTTGATGTACTTGTCATGCCATCTAGCCCTTTGCTGTTGGACTAGACTTGTTTTCTGAACTGCATCTTGTCTGATCTCATCCAATTCATTAATTTGCTCCAGTCTATGCCTTTGTGCCTCCGTTAGATCAAGTCCTAGCTGAACTGCCATCTTGAAGGTTTGAATTTGGAACTCTATGGGAAACAAAACTTGCTTTCCATAAACAAGCTCATAAGGAGTATGGCCTGTTGTGTTTCTCCATGTAGTTCTATAGGCCCACAAGGCTTCAGGAAGTCTATCTACCCAATCTCTTCTATGTAGATGAACAGTCTTTGTTAGGATTCCTTCAATGCCCTTATTAGTGGATTCCACTTGACCATTTGCTTGTGGATGATAAAGAGTAGATGTTCTATGTCTGATTTTGTACTTCTCCATCATTTGCTCCACTAGCCTTGATGTAAATTGAGCTCCTTGATCTGTAACAATTTCCCTTGGGACACCAAAACGAGTAAAAATATCCTCAAAAAGAAAAGTAACTACAGATGATTCATTAGCAACAAGTAATGTTTTAGCTTCTACCCACTTAGTAACATAATCAGTGCAAACTAATATGTATTTCTTTTGTCTTGATGGAGGACTAATAGGTCCTACAAAATCCAAAGCCCATTTTTCAAAAGATTCAATGTGTACCTGAGGTTGTAATGGCATCTCACCTGAAGGAGAAGGTTTCCCTACCCTTTGGCAACTGTCACACCTTTTGACATACTCCCTTGCATCTTTAAACAAAGATGGCCAATAATATCCTAAATTAAGGATCTTATAGGTTGTCCTCTTGTCTGCAAAGTGTCCGCCACAAGGTTCATCATGACATGCCTTGAGAATTTCAGGCATCTCATCTTCACGAACACACCTTCTAATGATCAAATCTGGACCTGTCTTGTACAACTCATTAGCGACCCATGAATATCTTGCACTATCATTAATGATTTTTCTTTATCCCTTGCATTCATAATTGAAGGAAATTTTCCTGAAACTAAATAATTAGCAATATCAGCAAACCATGGAGTTTGAGTAGAAACTGCAAAAAGATATTCATCAGGAAATTGATCTTCAACCGGAGTGTCATCTTTGATATTTTGAATTCTAGACAGGAAGTCAGCCACAGTGTTTTGTTTTCCAGGCCTATCTAGAATAGTAATGTTGAATTTTTGCAATAATAACAACCATCTTATAACTCTACCATTAGTGATTGATTTATTCATTAAATATCTAATGGCAGAATGATCAGTGTGAATAAAAGTTTCATAGCCTGTTATATAGTGTCTAAATTTGTTAATGGCATGAACAACAGCTAAAAACTCTTTTTCAGTTACAGTATAGTTTAACTCTGCAGGAGTCAAATTTTCACTGATATAATAGATGGCATAGGGAATTAAATCTTTCTGTCCCAATACTGCTCCTAAAGCTGTATCGGAAGCATCTGTCGAGATATGAAAAGGTAGCCTCTGCTATAGTCCCCTAATATAGGTGTTTCTGTAAATTTGCTTTCAGAGCCAAAAGCTAACCAATCTAGAAGTCCACTTAATTCATAAGCTTTGGTGGAGACTTAAGAGAGAGATGGCTATTTTAGTGAAGTTTTCAACTGACACAATTGTAAATCCTAGAAAACTTCTAACATCTCTTTGACAACTTGGAATGGATAGGTTAGAAATAATTTCAACTTTCGCCTCATCAACTCTAATCCCATCCCCTGAAATGTGGTGCCCTAAAACAATACCTTCAGTGAACATCATAAAACATTTTTCATGACTAAGAGAAAGATTTGCTTCTTGACATCTTTTTAAGACCTTTTCCAAGTTTTCTAAAGCCTCTTCAAATGTATCCCCATAAACTGTAAAATCATCCATGTATACCTCTACACAGTCATGTATCAGATCAGAAAAAATTCCTAATACTGCCCTTTGGAATGTTGCAGGTGCATTGCATAACCCAAATGGCAATACTCGGTAGGCATAGGTACCCCAAGGACAAGTAAATGTGGTTTTATCTTGGTCTTCAAGTGCTACTTGGATTTGATTGTAACCACTAAACCCATCCAGGAATGAAAAGTACTTTTTACTTGCTAATGTATCTAATACTTGATCTATGAAAGGTAAGGGAAAATGGTCTTTAAGAGTAGCTTTATTCAGTTCTCGGTAGTCAACACACACCCTCCATTTTCCATTTTTATTAGGTACAATTACTAAAGGAGAAACCCACTGACTATCTGAAATAGGATAGATGAAGTTAACATTTAACAATTTTTGTAATTCTTCCTTGACAATTTCCCTAAGATTTGGATTCATCCGTCTTTGAGGCTGTCTGATTGGTTTGCAATTTGCCTCTATATAGATGTGATGAGTACAAGTCTTGGGACTTATCCCTTTCATGTCAATGTATTCCCATGCATATGCAGAAGAATGTCTCTGTAATATTTTGACTAACTCCTCTTGTTGAGATTTTTCTAGGTTCTTATTTATATTCAAAGTTTTGCCTGGAAAAATTTCACTTGTAGAGTTGCCAAATTTGTCCATAGAATGAAGAGACATCTGCCTAGATGACAAAAATTCAATATTGGATCCCTCCTGAAATGATTCATGTTTGTGTTCTGGAGAAGATTCAAATTTTTCTAGAGTATTCAGAATTTGATTATCTTCACTAATTTCTGAAATTGTGAAGAGTGGTTGTAAATATTCTTCATCCTCTATCCATTGAGTGTCATCTAGATCTGTAATTTTCCTAGCTGGAGGATATAAAGTGAATTTATTTGTTGAACTACCATCAGAAATATACATATCACCGGACCTACAACTAATAAAAGCATCAGCTGTAGCTAACCAAGGTCTTCCTAGTATAACAGGATGGCCTCCTAGATTATTCTTGGGTGTACGGATCATGAAATCCACAGGGTACTCCCAAGAGTCTAGGGACACTGGAATGTCTTCTATTACCCCATCTGGTCTGATCACAGATCTATCTGCTAGTTGTAATTGTGTGGGTGTAAAGAGAAGATTAGGAAGTTTCAGTTTGTCCATGATTTGTCTACTCATGATATTTATTGCTGCTCCTAAGTCAATGAGTGTGTTTTGAATTTAAATTCCATTGATGTGAATTTTGACAACTGGATTTCCTGGGTCAAGATACTTTGGAATAGCAATCTTGCCCATCATAATGTCTGCTATTTGTCCTACCAGTTGAATTTTCTTGGTTTCTCTTATTCTTTTTCCTGTTGTCTTCATACTCAACTCCTTTATTGTTTTGGCTAAAATTGGGATTTCTTTGATGGCTTGCAATAATGGAATTTTAATGCAAACATTTCTCAATTCATCCAAGAAATCATAATTAGGCACCATTATTTGTTTTTCTACACCTTTATCAATTTGTAGACTTTCCGGAAAGGGAGGTATAGAAGTAGATGTGGATGGTTGCTCTAATACTGGAGTTGGATTTATTGGATCTTTTTGTTTCAGTTTTTCAATGTTTTGGTCTTGAAAGGATGTATCTTCCTCAAGACTTTTATTAACCCGTAAGGAGTCTTCCTCAGAATTGTCTTGTTCTTGTATGATCACAGAAGTTTTCCTCTTCTCAAGTATTCTTCCAGACCTAAGTTGAACATCACTAAGGTCTAGATGAGTAATTAAATAAGTTGGAAATTGTTGTCCTTCTATCATATATGTATTATGAGGGTTCTTATTATTGGGGTTTGGTATGGGCTGAGCTGGCAATTGATTGGATTTTTGAGGGAATGGTAATGGAAGTGGTTGATTTTGATGAGGTTGGTTCAGATGATGTTGTTGAGAATTTTGTTGAAGATTTTGAGGAAAATTTTGTTGGGAATTTTGAGGATAAAAATGTGGATATGGTGGATAGGATGGTGGATACTGATAATATGGAGAGTATCTTCCATAGGGACCTTGTGATCCTTGTGCCCAAGCTTGAGATTGACTTTGAAATTGGGGCCAAGGTTGCTGCCAAGAATTCCAAGGTGGAGGTTGATTATACATTTGATCATGAAATCCCTGTGTTTGAGGTCCCTGCTAAGGTCTTCTAGATACAAAGTTAAGAGATTCTGTGGAATATGTAGGAGTTTCTTCTTGAAAAATAGCCTTGAGACCAGGAAGAGAAGGACAATTCTTGGTCTCATGTTTCTCAGAACAAATAACACAGGTTTCTACAACTTTTACATCCAAAGGGCACTCTCTCAAGGCATGTTTCTTCCGACATTTGGGACAAAAGATTGCCAAGGCATCAGATTCAGCCTTTTGCTTGTTTTGTATCTTGAGGGTGTCTATTTGTTCACTAAGACTCCCTAAGATGTCAGATTAAAAATCATCAAGCATGTGTCCTATTTCTGATCTACTTACTGTCCCAGAAGCAGATTTACTTGCCCTTGCAAGAGCAGGATCTCTTGGACCTTTGACAATTTTGGATTTCCCTCTGGAAAGGTTGATACATAACTCAGATATTTCAGGTAATGTGAGTTGTGATATATCCCCTTTTCCCATCATGTTAAGGATATCCAACCATTCATCCCTAATGGTTTTCAACAAAAGAGCTTTTAAAGTGTCTTGATCCAGGTTTTCCATTTGTGCCCTTTTTATGTTGTATTTAAATCTTTCCAACAAATCTTCTAAGTTTTCATCTTCTTTTTGTAACATCTTGAACACTTCTTCCTTATGATTAACCGGCATACAATAATCCAAGTATCTCTCTAGAAATGTTTGTTTCATGTCTTCCCATGTTCTAATAGAACTATTGTTTAAACTCATAAACCACTTCAATGCTGCTCCCTTCAAAGTTGAAGGAAATAATTTCAGTTTTTGAGCATCTTGTAGATAGTCATAAGTTCTACACAGCACTTCAAATTCGAATAAGAAAGTTTCAGGATCCTCAGTTTTAAGTCCATAGAAGTTCGGAAGGACAGAAGGTGAAATGTTTTTCATGGTTGTATTGGTTTCTTCATCAAGTATAGGGAACCGAAAAGAGCTTCCTATTCTACCTCTTCCTCCTTCTGCACCTCTACCTCCTTCTCCTCTTCCTCCTTCTCCCCTACCTCTACCTCTACCTCCTCCAAACAATGTGTGTTCTCCATTAACAACTCCTCCTCCTCCTTCTTATGCCATGGTTGACTCTCCTGTGGAAGTAGAAAGGTTTGTATCCTCAACAAAAGTTTTTGGATCCTCTTCTATGGCAGGTTCAATGGATGAAGTGGAAGGTTTCTCTAATGGAATAGGTGACCTTAGATCTTCTAGAAGTCCAGGATCAGTAAAGGATGGAAGATGGGTTTGAGTTGAAGGTGTACTAGCTCTGGATCTAGATGAAACAAGTGATGTTCTAGATATCAAACTTCTGCCTCTGCTGCTTATAAATCTTCCCCTTGAATCTCTCTCCCTCCGCATAAAATTGTTTTTAGATGCTAAGAAACAAAGGTTACCTAGTTTTCACTTCCCCGGCAACGGCACCAAAATGTTGGGTCTCAATCTAGTCTCCTAAACTGAGCTCATTTAATTGTCAACCAGGATTTGTAAACTGCTGAAGTGAAGTGTACCATATGTACCTAGGTGCTTGTTTCCTAATGCGTTGTGTGTAGTTTTGTGATGTTTTTGGTCTTTTATGTTGATTTATGATGTTTTTGGTCTTTTGGTGTTTTATGTTCACAATGAAAATGCCTAGAAAACTAATGGAAAGAAGTTGGTGGTAAAAAACAGAGTTAAGCCTAATGTATGGAATGGCAAATGCAATTGGAAACACTGAAGCAGAATCTGAACTATGACTAAATAAAAGCAAAAGCTTGATAATGACTTTTTAGGCAAATGACACAAACTAAACTTGAGAAATGATCACTAAATATGCAAATCCTCTAACTGAACAATTAAACACTAATGATGCAATACTCTGTCCTAGCTTTTCTATTCTATGATTAACTTCTAGTTCTATTCTGCAATTTAATTGAATGTCACAGAACCTATACTCAAAGAGTTGTTGGTTTCTTGTTCAAAGTAGTTCTTTTGAGGAAGAGCTCTGTTTATAAAATGATGAGGAGATTGCAGAGAGATTTCAGACCTTATAGTGATGTTATCTTCTGTTCCTATGGTTATGGATCACTTGTAGTTTTCAGAACAAAAAGATGTTTGTGAATAATGAAGGCTGTCTTGTGAATCCTAACAACTAAAGTAATCTATTGTGCAAAGGATGACAGTGTGACTATGAGATGCAAGTGCAATGAGTTAATTTAAGCATGAACCTAAGATGCTTCTAAACTAGAACAATGTTAAACTATAAGTCATCATCAAACTTGAAACAAAGTAACTGAACATGAATTAAATGCAAATGAAACTCCGGAGTTGTTCTAACTATACTAACATGCATTAATCTATGAAGTTACACAATCTGTTTGTTCATCATTAGTGATATCTTGGAAGAGTTCCTTCTTTTGGAAGAGGTAGAACAATTCTGGCTGTGTACTTGTATGCAATTGAAAGCAAATGAACTGAAAGCAAATGAAAAACTAAGTTATCACATCCATACCCTACTCGTCATTATGATGTCTTGGGCAAGCGTTTAAGAGCAAGATCAGAGATGATACTTAGTACAAACACACAACTAAATCTTTCATTATCACGGTCATGTCTTGAACTCCTTAAGGATGTCTTGGAAGAATTTCTTCTTGTGGAAGAGTGATTAGAACAAGTGTAACTGTGATAGTGAATAGCAAAAACTACAACTAATTCCTACAGTACTATAGCTATTCATCATTCATCATTATAATCTGTTGGAAGAATGTCTTCTTGTGGAAGAGCTAGAATGAATATAACTACAGTAGCTAGTTAAAAAAACTACAAATTCAACTCCTAATCCTACAATACCATAGTCATTCAAGATTCATCATTTTAATCTGTTGGAAGAGTGTCATCTTGTGGAAGAGCTAGAATGAATACGACTACAGTAGCTAAAACAAAACAACTACCAATTCAAATGCAAAACGTAAAGGCAGCTAGGAAAACTTATCTAATTTACGCAAAAGAAATCCGTGCAAGAGGTAGGGGCCCTCTACCACTTGACGGCATTCAACTCCAAATTAAATCACGCTTTCAAAATAAATTTGTCTGCTCCATTAACGATGCAATAGTTTGAACATAACACTCTGCGTCTTCAAGGACGTAACACAGAGTTTAAACAAAATCTAGCAGCAAATCTAACATAAAATCTCTAACATAGCTCTCGGTCTCCCAAGAGTTTATAAAGCAAATGCACGTAAAAATAATTACAACAATTTAGGAACAATGTCTTTCCTTATCCGAATCACGTTAGAACTCTTTGAAGTGGCTGCGTGAAGAAGAAAAGACATCTGGACTGAGACAGTCCTACTAGGAGTCTTCCTTCATAAATGTGTTCCCACGTGCATAACCGTACCCAGAATCCATTTCTTCCTCCATGATGAGCAACGAACCATGTAGACAGGACGTGGATCATGCCCATATGCGTTTTTTCTCAAGAGGCCACCTGGAACATACTCAAACATGAAGGTAGCTGCAGAATCGCCGGTTAGCTACGGAATGTCTGCATTCTGCAGCTAGTTCCGGTCAAAATGCTTAACAATGGCAAAAATCACAAAATTCAACAAGTCAGCCATGTAAATCATTCTAGAAGTAATTTTAACTATATTTATTGATCAATTGGGTTTAAGATGGAAATGGACAAGGGA